>PVKP010037796.1:0-21379 GCA_004027715.1 Plecturocebus donacophilus | reverse complement strand
CAGGGCTTCTCAAAGCGGGGTCCCTGGGTGCCCCGCCTCCCCTGGGGCCGCGTGGGAATGCGGATTCCGGGCCCTCCGCAGACATGCCGGATGAGCGGCCCTGAGGCGCAGCCCGCTCACCACCCGCCGGAGGCCAGCACCCAGCAACGCGTGAGGAACGCTGCTCCAATGAAAACTTCAACCGGGCTCCAAATCCCAACGTGGCAGGAGGTGGATTTGCCACGGAAAGCGAAGGAGGCCCAGGAAAGAGCCGGCTCCTGCGTCTCCTCCCGCCCCGGCTCACGCGGGCCTCTTCCAGGCGCCAACAAGGCACAGCGCAGGGTCCGCTGCCCGTCCGCGCATCCGAATGGCCGGAGCCCTCAGCCCGGCCAAACGCCGGCCTCACCCAGCCCTACTCTGCAGGCTTGGGTGTCTCTGCGGGGCTGGCGGCGTGGGAGAGGCCGGCTGCCAGGCCCGGGGAGGGCTGCGTGGCCGCCTGCTTCCTGCGTGGGGGTGGCCCCCACAGCGCCAGCATCTTCCTGTCTCCCGGGCACGTGGGCAGTGCCACCCTCTCCCTGACCCACTTTGCCATCCTCTCGGAAGGGGCACGAGGGAATATCCGCCACCAGCGCCTTCCCCGAAATAACCTGGAGGCTCCACTCTGGGCCCCAGGCGCCGCCATATGGCCACGGCACGGCCCTTGACCCCAGGCACGCCCCCAGCCCCCTGCAGAAGGGGCGCCTGCCTGCCTGCGCCTCACAGCGTGCCCCCAGGAACCTCCGGAGCCGCTCAGACCCTGCCCGTCCGCTGGGAGCTTGATCATGCCTCACACCACAAGCCAAACCCCCGCAGCCCAGCGGGGCTGAGTCCCAAGCCGGTTCCCAGAGAGCGCATCAGGGCCGGGAGCGAGCTGGGAGGGACCGCGTGCCTGGGGGAGGCGGCGATGCTTCAGAGCCTCACCGCACGCTCCCATTAGGAAAGGGTGAGCGACAGTGTGCGCCACACTCCCCGCCACCCCCGCCCACTGCTGCCCGGGGCCCCACAGAGCTGCCCCGCCAGCGGCCCGGGAGCCCCACACCTCCTCTCCCCACCCCCACTTCCATTTTCAGAGCGAGCCGGCTCTCCTCTCAGGGCCGCTCCATCCGTGACACTTCCCCTGCCCGGGATGGAGTGGGCTTTTCGCCCTCGCGAGCAGAGTGCCATCACGGAAATGGGCGAGAGATGCGGCGCTGGGCCGGGCCTCCTTCCCACCCCCCGGCTCGCCCTAAGCACCTTCAGCGACCCAGAGGCCACGCGGGCTCAGAGCCGGCACCCGCCTCCCCGGGGACCGGGGACCAGGTCAGGAGGTGAAGCACCCCTTCCTCCCTCCAGCCCGTGTCACCCCGACCTCAGCGCCCTGGGGACAGGCGGGAGGCCGCCTCCAGCGAGGCCTCTGCTGACGGACGCCCCGGCCGCGCCTGGACCTACCCGGACCTCCGCTCCTGGGCGGGTGGTCCTGTGCACCCCGCCTCTCCCGGCGCAATAGGGTTTCCCCGGGGAGTGTGCCCGGCGAGCAGCCACACGCACGCACACACTCGGCCGGGGAACATCTGTTTCGACAAACACATTATTCAAGTCGGTCCGTGGGACGTGAACTGACAAATTCCTGGGTGCAGCCTGCTGGCTTTGCGCATTTGCACCTGAGCCGAGCTGGGGGCTCTGCTGCGTTTGTCCCTTGTCCCCTTCCCCACTCCACCCTGCCCCCGAGAAGCCACATCCAGGCCCTGAGCCGCGGCTGCCGGAGAACCCGGGGAGCGCTCCCCCGGCCAGCGGGCAAGCCGGGCTGTGCCCCTCGGGCGCCAAACTTTGCGTGCAGGGGCTTCTCCGAGCCGCCTGGGGTGGGCGCATGACGGAGCCGCAGCGCCCCTGCAGCTGACACCCGGCGCCCGGGAAGAAGCCGCTCGGCCCTTCCCTTCCGAGGCGGCCCTGAATTCCCAGAGCGCGGAGACGCCGCCAGCAGCGCCGCCGCTCCCGCACCCGGCGCCCGGACCCCGCGCTGAAGGGCGTCCTCCGTCCGCTGCAAAATAAACTTTGTCTGCGCAGAGTTCCCGGCTGCGCGCCTGTGAGCAACGCCGCTGCGGCTCGGGTGCCGAGAGGCTCGGGTGCCGGGAAGCTATTTTTAGGAGGAAAAATAAATCTCAGCCTACCTGGGAAGCTGGCTGTGCCAAGGCTCCGGAGGTTCGCCGCGAGGCGACTGCAGTGCCCTGTGTCAGATCACAAACCGGGGGCGCGGGGGAGGCGGCGCGCAGTCCACATCGCAGGGCACTGGCGTGTCGGCGCCGCTCGCGTTCAGCTAGACATGATTCATTCGTTTTCTGCAGGGGAGCAGGTCGGGTGGGGCGGGGCACAGAGATCAGCCGCCATGCAGCAGGCAGCAGAGCCTATGAAACGTCAGTGTTTGCACGCACGCACACATGCACACACACGTGCACACACACAGGCGCGCGCGCGCACACACACCAAGATGGCTCTACCCCTCACTGCCAGTTTCTCTTTCCCAGAGCTGTGGTGAGAAGCTCAGAGATGCAGGCCAACAGCTCTCAGCCACGCGGGGCTCGGGGTTGCTGCTTTTCCCTCCGTCCCTGGAAACACAGCGCAGGGTCTTCCGCACAGGGGCCAGGGGTCTCCTGCAACCACCACACGGCAAGGTAAAGCTGCCCCGGGTTCAGGAAGCTCAGAAACTCCAGCACCGTCAGAACTAGGTGACGACACGAGCAGCCCAAGCTGCCTGCGTCTTTGCTCTCCTGCCCGGCTGCCCCCCAGCCCAAGCCTCCAGTGGCCGCGTGGGTTCCCCCTTCCCCAGAACGTGAAGCGGTGGCACAGATGTGCCCGCCACCTAGCAACCAGGTGGTGCAGGAGGGAAAAGCCTGGGAAGCGCCCACTTCTCACACGCGGCTTCCTTCCCTGGGGTGAAAACCCCAGCGTTTGTTATGGAAAGATCTAAATAACGTGGCTCATGTGAAGGAAAGCCCCTTCGGTATTTGGGGCTCCACATACCCTAACTGAGGCTCTGAGGGGTCCTACTAATGATGGCCCTGCGCAGGGACAAGACACAAGAATTCCGAGGAGGGGCTCGCTCGCAGCATCTGCGGGCGTTGGTACAAAGAGGAAGGACTTCTCCTGAGGTGCTCTGTGCCGCTTCTCCCATTAGACTCACTTTACAAGTTTAAAGAAATGGGCTCGTTAGTAGAACCAACACATCCTCCCATCACTGTGGTTTTGTTTGTGGTCTTAAAGGGGCTGCAGTGGTCTCAAGGCTACACAGCCAGAGGAAGCTGCTTCCCAAGACAACGTTTTCAGCACTGCGGCAGACGGGCCCAGTGAGTGTTCGCAGTCAGGACTCATCTTGGCCTCCGGACTGGCTTCCGAATTCTCTGCCTCTGAATTTGCCTGCAAGACTGGAGGCTTCCTTCAAGTCCTGTGCCGAGCAGCCCCAGCCTCTGTGCATGGAACAGAGAGATGCGTGCGGTCCCCAGGAGCGGGTGGCAAACCACAGACCACTCATTGTCACCCTGCAGCAGAGTCATCAGCTCGCAGGAACTACGGGCCGCAGAAGACCAGGGAAGGAACCGGCTGCCAGACACTCATACACGCCCGTTCACAGCCAAGCCGTTCTCAACATCCAAAGGGTGGAAATGACCCACCTGCCCACTGACAGATGAAGGCACAAACAAAAGTGGCATATCCATTCAGTGGAATATTATCCAGCCAGGAAAAGGAGCAAAGCACTGATTCATGCTATTACCTGGATGAACCTTGACTGCACCATGCTGAGGAAAGACACCAGACACAAAAGCCCACTCTCTATGAGCCCATTTGTATGCAACATCCACAATGGCAAATTCATAGAACAGAAAGGAGACCGCAGGTTGCTGAGGGCTGGGAGGAGAGATGAGGAGTGACTCCTTAGCCAAGCGGGCTTTCTTCTAGGGTGGTGAGAACGCTCTGGAACAAGCTCAAGGTCGCGGTGGCACAAGACTGTGAACGTGTCAAATGCCGCTGAGTCGTTCACTTCGAAATGGATTTTTGTGATGTGAACTTTACCTCCATAAAAACATATGAAAGACGGTAGAAAGCGCCGGTGAACTGGGCCCCGCTGGCCCCGTCTGCACCTTCCCGACGCCGTCCGTGTGGCCTGGAGCAGCTCAGTCTTTCCCCACATCTGTAAAACGGTCGTGTCTGCTTATCCTATAACATCTGCTTCACGAGGCTCTTCTAGGGGATGAACGAAATATTTACCAGAAGGAAATAAAGCTGTTCCCCCTTAGAAAGGACTCACTCTGTTAAAAGGTCATTCGGTGGCATGAAAATGACTCTCCACCGCTATTTTCTCAGCAGAGAGGAAATTAATTTTTAAGGAATGCCGTGGATCATGTAGGCCAAAAGCCCCAGGTTCTAAAATAAATAAGCTGCAAAAATGTTTCTGTTTGAAGATGCTGGGTGCTCCCCACCCAGGGCCATTGCCATCTGCGCCGGTGCCGCTGAGTCTCCGTCACGGCTGCAGTATCCCGTGTGTGCGGGGCTGCAGGTCACGGGTCTCGGCATGAAGAGCCCGTTTTGTTGGCTGGCCAACTTGAGATGGAAGAGCTGACTATAGCTGCCAAGAGTCACACAGTCGAATCAGAGAAAGAATGCAGTGCCAGGTGCAGTGGCTCGTGCCTGTAATCCCAGCTCTTTGGGAGGCCAGGGTGGGAGGATCCCTTGAGCCTGGGAGCTCTTGATCCCGTCTCTACAAAAAATACAAAAATTAGCTGGGCATAGTAGTGCATGCCTGTGGTCTCAGCTACTCAGGAGGCTGAGATGGGAGGATCGCTTGAGCCCAGGGGGCTCCAGGCTGCAATGAGCTGTGATTGCTCCACTGTACTCCAGCCTAGGGGACAGAGTCAGTCCCTGCCAAAAAAAAAAGGAAGAAGAAGAAGAAGAAAAAGAATGCAGGATTCCACTTCTTGGTGTCAAGATCTAACTTCACAAAAATTAGGTGAATTTTGTGCATAAAATACTAAAAAAAAAACATAACAAACCAGAGACTTTCATAGGTGTGTTCTTAGCTAACTAACAATCCAGATGAAGCCATTCAGTGCCTGTGAATGAGGAAGATGTGTTCAGCCCAGCAGGGAGGGCTAGCCAGTTCTGAAAAATGAGCTGCCGTGGTGGGTACCAGTTTCGGCGATGGAATCAGAAGGGCTGACCCCTCAGTGCACGTTACAGGCAACCTGCCTTGTCCAGGCCGGACACAGACCACACGAAGGCATCGCTACTCACCGGTCTATTAGGCTGTTAAAGACGGCTGGGAGTAAGCCACCATTTGTTTTATCTGGTCCTGGATGGAACGAGTGTTTGCCAGATGTCAGGAAGTGTCAGATGCAAAGCTGCACAATTGCCATTCAGTTTTCCAGCCCTCCATACGGAGACAGCACACTGGAGGGTTTCCACGTGGAAAGGCTGTCTGAGAAAATGCCAGTCATTTTGTTTGCAACGTAGTTCTGAAGATTCAGCATTAAAGCGGAATCTCCTGTCGCTGGACAGCTAATAATAGGTCTGTGCTGACACTGAACATCAGCCGGCCTGAGCTTTCACAAAGCACAGCAAGTTTTCTAGGAGGACAATTCCAAGGCCAGAGGCTGAGTGCAGCCACCTAAATCCTTTCAAGTAACCTTCTGAAGCTGGGCGTTCACCATAAGCGCAGCATTCAGCTAGCAACAGCTCTGGGAAAAATCTGCCCTCTTTACAGGTAGTGGGTTAGCCAGACAGGTCTAAAAACTAGGCAGTGTTGGAGATGATATGATGATCTACTTGGAAACCCAGATGAACTGATCGCAGTAAAACTGTTACAAATAAGAACTGAATAGAAGAGGATAGACTAGGCTGGGCAGGGTGGCTCATGCCTATAAGCCCAACACTTTGGGAGGCTGAGGCATGAGGACCACTCGAGCTCAGGAGCTTGAGACCAGCTTGAGCAACATGGTAAAAGCCTATCTCTATGAAAAACACAAAAAATTAGCTGTGTGTGATGACTCATGCCTGTAGTTCCAGCTACCTGGGGGCTGAGGTGGGAGAATCACCTGAGCCCAGGAGGTCAAGGCTGCAGTGAGCCATGATCACATCACTGCACTCCAGCCTGGGCAACAGAGCAAGACCGTGTCTCAAAAAGAAAAAAAAGGGAGAGCTCTACATATGTTCCATAATTGGATAGAATAGTATTTTTGGTTCCCAGCAAATATGTATTTGTATATTATTGTGTATTATTTTGGAGGAACAAAAATAATATACAAAAATCAGTAGCTTTCCTATACAAAAGCAACAACCAGTTAGCAAATGTAATGGAAGGGAAAAAAATTCCATTTATAATCGCATACAAAAAGAAAGACATGCCTAGAAATGTGTAAGATATATATGAAGGAAACCAAGGGACGAAGAAAAGAAAAATTGAACAAAATGAAAAGCCAACCCCACACTTGGAGGGGGTGCTTAAATTTTATAAAATTATCCTGAAATTAACCTTAACATTTAATATGATTACAATCAACATAAAGGCAAGATTTTTTTTCCAGACCTCTGGAAGCTGATTCTCAACTTAGCATGGAAATATAAGCACAAAAGCATAACCCAGACATTCTGCTGAAGGCAAGAAAAGGTAATGAAAGAAAACTGGTCTTACCAGACATTGAAATATATTACAAATATATAAATGAAATTGTTTTGTCCCAGTACATGAAAAGACAGATCCATAGAACAAACTGGGTGGTCCATAAACAAATCCTATTACATATGAGAATTTAATACATGATAAAATAGTACTTCTAATCAATAAGAAAAGATAGAATATTCAATAAATGGTGGTCAGAAAACAGGATAATTAAAGGAAAATATTCTTACACATAAGTTAATTCCAGATCAATCAAGTATTTAAACATATAAAAGAAAAATTAGACATTCTAGAAAAATTATGAATTTTTTTCATTGTTGTCAAATGAAAAAGGACTTTCTAAGAACCCAAGAACAATAAAAGGAAATGCTGATTAAATTTGACTACATGGAAATGTAAGCTTTTCCACAGTCAAAAAACACCACAAATAAAACCAAAAGATCGGCTACAACTGAGAAAACATATTTGCAACACATATCTCAGATTCAGTTGTGGGTTCAGTTTTGTGGGGCCTTGAGTTTATATAAAGTGGGGAGCACTAGTTAAGAAAAATAAAACACAGAGAATATCAATACAAAATATAGAACTATGATCATCTATCAAGAATGAGAAAATAAATCACAACAAATTCCAGATTCTAAAATGCTGACAAATATCACAAAATCCAGAAAAATAGCATATATTTACTGTAATGAACTGCCTAAGCCCCCTCTATAATGCCATCTTTATTGATACATGATAAATGTACATATTTTAGGGGCACATGTGTTAATTTGATGTATTCATATAAGCGTAAAAATCAAATCAAGGAAATTGGGCTACCCATCACCTTATAATATTTGTATAATATTTGTTTTTAACATTATTTGACTGTGTAATATTTTATTACTTCTCCAGATGACAATGATTTTATAATTTATTATCTTCTGAGGAAACAGAAAGAAAACTCTTTCCTCTATCATGATGATCACAATTTGCTTTTTAAAGCTATTATTGAAGGTTTAAACAGTTTTTTAGACAGCTATAGAGAAAGGGCAGGTCACCTACAAAGGAAAACCCATCAGGCTAACCATGTACCTCTCAGCCGAAGCCCTACAAGCCAGAAGAGATGGGGGCCTATATTCAACATTCTTAAGGGAAAAAAAATCTTCAGCCAAGATTTTCATATCCAGCCAAACTAAACTTCATAAGCAAAGGAGAAATAAGATCCTCTTCAGATAAGCAGATGCTGAGGAAATTTATTACCACCAGACCTGCCTTACAAGAGACCTTGAAAGGAGCACTAAATATAGAAAGGAAAGACCACTGCCATTTAATACAAAATCACACTTAAACACACAGATTAGTGTTGCTATAAAGCAACCACACACAAGCCAGCATAATAAGTAGCTAACAACACAATGACAGGATCGAATCCATAAGTATCATTACTAACCTTGAATGGAAATAGGCTACATGCCCCACCTAAAAGGTACAGAGTGACAAGTTGCATAAAAAAGCAAGATCCAATGGTATGCTGTCTTCAAGAGACCCATCTCACATATAATGACATCCATGGGCTCAAAATAAAGAAATGGAGGAAAATCTACCAAGCAAGTTGAAAACAGAAAAAAAGCAATGGTTACAATCCTAATTCCAGACAAACTGACTTAAAACCAACAAAGATAAAAAAAGACAACATTACATAATGGTAAAGTGTTTAATTCAATAAGACCTAACTATCCTAAGTATATATCCATCCAACACAGGAGCACCCAGATCCATAAAGCAAGTTATTACAGACCTACAAAGAGTCATTGACTGCCATACAATTATAGTAGAAGACTTCAACACTCTAATGATAGTATTTATTAGACAGATAATCAAGTCAGAAAATTAACAAAGATATTCAGGACCTGAACTCAACAATGGATCTGATAGACCTCTACAGAACCCTCCACCCCAAAACAACAGAATATACATTATTCTCATTGCCACATGGCATATGTCAATGACATAATTGGACATATAACAATCCTCACCAAATTCAAAAGAATGAAAGTCATACCAAACACATTCTCAAACCACACCATAATAAAAATAGAAGTCAAGACTAAAAAAAATTGCTCAAAATCGTGCAAGTACATAGAAATTAAAAACACGCTCCTAAATGACTTTCAAGTAAATAATGAAATTAGGACCGAAATCAAGAAGTTATTTGAAACTAATGCAAACAAATATGCAACATACCAGAATTTTGGGGACACAGCTAATGCAGTGTTAAGAGGGAAATTCATAGCACTAAAAGTATTCATAACATCAAAAACTTAGAAAAATCTCAAATTAACAACCTAACATCATAACTGAAAGAATTAGAAAAACAAGAACAAATCAACCCCAAAACTAGCAGAAGATAAGAAATAACAAAAATCAGAGCTGAACTGAAGGAAATCAAGACACACACACACAAAAAAAAAACCATCCAAAAGATCAACTAATCCAGGAGTTGGTTTTTTTAAAAAATAAGATAGGCCACTAGCTAGACTAATATAAAAGAAGAGAGAAGGTCCAATAAATACAATTATAAATGACAAAAGAAATATTACCATTGACCCCCACAGAAATAAAAATAACCAACAGAAACTACTATGAACACCTCTATACACACAAACTAGAAAACTGAGAAGAGGTGGATAAATTCCTGGACACACACACCCCCTCAAGACTCAACCAGGAAGAAATGGATTCCCTAAACAGACCAATAATTAGCTCTGATTTATTAAATCAGTAATAAATAGCCTACCAACAAAAAAATGCCCAGGACCTGATGGATTTGCAGTCAAATTCTACTAGATGTACAAAGAAGAGCTGCTACTATTCCTACAGAAACTATTCCAAAAAATTGAGCAGGAGGGACTCTTCCCCAACTCATTCTGTGAGGACAGGATCATCATGATACCAAAACCTGGCAGAGACAGAAAAAAAAAAGAAAACTTCAGGCCAATATCCTTGATGAACATCGATGCAAAAATCCTCAACAAAATACTTGCAAACCAAATTCAGCAGCACATCAAAAAGCTAATCCACCATGATCAAGTAGGCTTCATCATTGAGATGCAAGGTTGAATCAACATACAAAAATCAGTAAATGGGATTCATCGCACAAACAGAACTAAAGACAAAACCATCTGATTATCTCAATAGACACAGCAAAGGCTTTCAATAAAATTCCATATTCATTCATGTTAAAAATTCTCAATAAACTAGGTATTGAAGGAACTTGCCTCAAAATAAGAACCAGCTGGCCAGGTGTAGTGACTCAAGCCTGTAATCCCAGCACTTTGAGAGCCTGAGGTGGGCAGATCATGAGGTCAGGAGATTGAGACCATCCTGGCCAACATGGTGAAAACCTGTCTCTACTAAAATACAAAAAATTAGCTGCACAGCTGTAGTCCCAGCTACTTGGGAGGCTGAGGCAAAGGAATCGCTGGAACCTGAAGGTGGAGGTTGCCGTGAGCTGAGCCTGGCAACAGAGCAAGACTCCATCCCAAAAAAAAAAAAAAAAAAGAACCATCTATGCCAAACCCACAGCCAATATCATACTGAATGGGCGAAAGCTGGAAGAATTCCCCTCAAATAAAAGCACAAGGCAAGAAAGCCCTCTCTCACCACTCCTATCCAACATAATACTGGAATTCCTAGCCAACGCAATCAGGCAAGAGAAAGAAATAATGGGCATCCAAATAGGAAGAAAGGAAGTCAAACTATCTCTGTTTGCAGATGACATGATTCTGTATCTAGAATATCCCATAGTCTCAGCCCAAAAGCTCCTTCAGCTAATAAACATCTTCAGCAAAGTTTCAGGATACAAAAGCAATGTACAAAAATCATTAGCATTCCTTTACACCAACAACAGTCAAGCCAAGAACCAAATCAGAAAGGCAATCCCATTCACAATTACCACAAAAAGAACAAAACACCTAGGAATACAACTAACAAGGAAGGTGAAAGAGCTCTACAATGAGAATTACAAAACACTACTCAAATAAATCAGAGAGGATACAGACAAATGGAAAAATAACCCATGCTTATGGATAGGAAGGATCAATGTCATTAAAATGATCATACTGCCCAAGGCAATTTACAGAGTCAACACGATTCCTATCAAACCACCAATGACATTCTTCATAGAACTAAAAAAAAAACAAACTATTTTAAAATTCATATGGAGCAAGGGCCTGAATAGCCAAGGCAATCCTAAGCAGAAAGAACAAAGCTGGAGGCATCACATTACCTGACTTCAAACTATACTACATGGCTACTGTAACCAAAACAGCATAGTACCGTTTCGGTACAAAAACAGGTACACAGACCAATGGAGCAGAATAGAGAGCCCGGAGATAAGGCCAGACACCTATAACCATCGATCTTTGACAAAGCTGACAAAAGCAATGGGAGAAAGGACTCCCTATTCAATCACTGGTGCTCGGAGAATTGGGTAGCCATATGCGGAAGACTGAAGCTGGACCTCTTCCTTACACCATATACAAAAATCAAATCAGGACGGATTAAAGACTTAAATGTAAAACCCAAAACCATAAAAATCCTGGAAGACAACCTAGGCAATACCAACCTGGACACAGGAATGAGCAAAGATTTCATGACAAAGACACCAAAAGCAATCACAACAAAGGCAAAAATTGACAAGTGGGATCTAATTAAACTTAAGAGCTTCTATACAGCAAAATAAACTATCAGCAGAGCAAAGAGACAACCTACAGAATGGGAGAAAACATTTGCAAACTGTGCATCTGACAAAGATCTAATATCCAGCATCTATGAGGAACTTAAATTTACAAGAGAAAACAACCCCATTAAAAAGTAGGCAAAAGACATGAACACTTTTCAAAAGAAGACATACATCTGGCCAAAAAGCACATGAAAAAAAAAAAAAGCTTAATATCACTGATCATCAGAGAAATTGAGAAATTTAAATCAAAACCACAATGAGATACCATCTCACACAAGTCAGAATGGCTATTATTTAAAAATCAAAAAATAACAGACTCTGGTGAGGTTGCAAGAAAAGGGAACGCTTACTGTTGGTGAGAGTGTAAATTAGCTCAGCCATTGTGGAACGCGGGATTGCGATGTCTCGAAGTGCTGAAAGCAGAACTACCATTCAGCCCAGCATTGCCATTACTGGGTACATACCCAGAGGGATATAAATTATTCTACCACAAAGACCATGCATGTGAATGTTCATAGCAGCACTAGTCACAATAGCAAAGACAAGGAATCAGCCTGAACGCCCATCGATGGCAGACTGGATAAAGAAACTGTAGTACATATACACCACGAAATACTATGCAGTCAGAAAAAAGAATGAGCTCCTGTCTTTTGCAGGAACGTGAATGGAGCTGGAGACCACTATTCTTAGCAAGCTATCACAGGAGCAGAAAACCAAATACTACATGTTCTCACTTACAAGTGGGAGTTAAATGATGAGAACTTAACACAAAGAAGGAAACAACAGACACTAGTGTCTACTTGAGGGTGAAGGGTGGGAGGAGGGAGAGGAGCAAAAAAGCTAACTATTGGGTACTGGACTTAATACCTGGGTGATGAAGTAATCTGTACAACAAACCCCCATGACACAAGTTTTTGAATGTAACAAACCTTCACTTGTACCCTCGAACCTAAACTAAAAGTTTTAAAGAAGTGGTTTTTTAAATGAATTTATATCAAGTAGAGTTACAGTAAAAATGGACTTGCTGTTTAAACTACTATTATAGTGCATCCTACAAGCATAGGAATTTTGATAAGTCTTTTTTATTTGAATGCCATTAAAAGATGAACTACACGTAAGATGGTTTATCCTTGTGTTTGCTGCATTACTGAGAATATTTCAGACAGAACTTCTCTTGTCCTCTCACTGTGCATTGGTGAGAGCCACATTCCCCATGTGCGGTTCACATCTGAATGCTGAAAGGATTTGCCACAAACTGACTTTGGTCTCCACCCATTGCACACCTCCTTCTCGTCCGCTACCCATATGTTTCTGGTGCCAAACATCGTGCATGTGATATGATGATACGAGCTTTGGTCACACAGGGTCACGAAGAATTAATCGGTACAGAGAGTGGGAGAAGCGTGACGGGAAGTGGTACCTGATGGCTGGTGACAGTACACACCCAGAGGTGACAGGAAGCCAGTTAAAACACATCCCACTAAACTCAACTTCAAGGTAACTGGAACTCAAATTTCTCTTAGCCTCATCCCCAGAAATGCCCAGAGCCTCCCTGACACCACTCACACCAGGGAAAACCTCAGCGGGAAATACAATCATGTTAAATGCTTGCAGTTAAAACAAACTTGAGTCAACTTTGTGAACCCACTGCTAGGTCCTCTCCAGGGGTCTCGTGAGAGTTTATGCAAGGGAAGTCTCTGAAATGTAAATGTCACTGGTTTCATAAATCTGCCTCTTGACAAGCTGAGACTACCTTGCTTAATATATAAAGAGCTCTTCCCGCCAATCAATAAGAAAAAGACCAACCATCCCATGGAAAAATTGGCAGAGGATATAGACACACAGTCCAGCACTGACCCCCCATGAGGTGGTGCTACAGTACAATCTCCAGAACATCCTGAGTGGGGAAAAAGAAAGAATGGTATCATGTAGTCTCTCATTTGCGCATTAGACAAGGATGCCGGCATGTGCAGACTGGTAGAGGATGCCCACCGTGGCCATGGCGGTTACCTCTGTAGGAGAGGGGCTGGGGACTGAGAGTTTGGGGGTGAAAGATCCCTTTACACCACTATTTCTCTTTACTCAAAGCACTATTATTTACTAAAATTCATTGAACTTAAGCCTAAAAAGGGTAAATCTACTGTGTTTATGATAAAATCTTGCAGATATTTTTAAAGCTATTATATCACTAAATATACACTAGATACGTGTTAAATATTACACATATTCACACACGTGCACATACATCCACGCAGGACCTAAGTACTGAAGACAAAACCAGCCCTTGATAACCCACCAAGAGAAGTCTGCGCTGTGCAGGTTGGAAGGTTGCTATCTCAGGTCCCCCCACCCCTGGGTTCTGAGACTGTGGGAAGAGCTCCCGTCTCATCCAGAGCCCGGTGCCAGGGGGAGGGCAGCGTCCACACTCGCACTCACACTCACACTCACACTCACACGGGGGACGCCGCGGCCAAGGCAGGTGGGACTCCCCGCGGCAGCCAGCTGTCCCTGCAGCCACAGCAGCGCCCGCTGAGCCTGCCCGGGCCATGGCTGCACGTCCTGGGCTGCCACCCAGCAGCTCTTCCTGAGCTAGAAAAGCACAGTCCTGTGTCCCCACGCCCCGAGGCACACGGCTGTGCCTGTGAGTGACTCTGCTCTTTGCTTCTTGTGTTTTTCAGTTTCCTATAACACATACATTAACTTTTTAAGAATAAAGGTTACTTTCAAAACCTAAGAAAAACAGAAAATCACAGTCCGGGGCACAGTGAGAAAGCCTGAAGCACTGGGCCCAGCTACAAGGAAACTTAGCCCTGAGTTCAGGCAATGCTAAGGGAGCGTGCGCCCCATCGCACAGCGCACACCTGGTCTCCTTCTGCAGACGGGATGGGCCTTCCTCCACCTCCAGCAGGGGTGGGTGTGAGGCGGGGGGGGGGAGGACGAGGAGGAGAAGAAAGAGAGGAAGAAAGGGAGAGAGACGGGCTGGCTGCTGTGGCTGGAGTAGAGAGGATCCCGAGCTGAAAGGGCTCCAGGCCTTCTTCCCGCCCAGGCTGGCCTGCCTGCAGAGTGGGTGGACAGCAGGTGTCCCGGTGCCTCCGGGCTGACCTGAGGATCCACCTGGCCCCTCCACCTAGAGGATGGGCTTCACTCCATCAGGACCTCTTTCCAAGCACTGCGACTGTGCCCTGTCCTGCTCGTGGTGCTCAGAGTTCGGCAGAGATGCTGATAGGGTCCCCACCCTCACGGAGCCTCTGTGCTCAGGACAGAAAGGCAAGCCGTGAACAAATACAAATCCATACTAAAAAAGCAGTTCTGACCAGTGCTAAGAAACAGGGGCTGGCCCGGGAGGGCTGGGGAAGGTGGCCACGGAGGGAGAGATCTGGGGAAGGAGGGAGCCGCTGTGCACGAGGAATGAGTGCCTGGTGGAGGGAACAGGGGGGACACAGGCCCCGAGAGGAGATGCTCAGTGCGTTTGAGGAACCACAGAGGCCAGCACGGCTGGGCTACAAGGAAGGAAGAAGGGAAGGAGAAAGGAGGGAGGAAGGGAGGGAGAGAAGGGACCGGGCACCCAGATGGTGTGGCTTTTAGATACTGCAAGAACACCGGCTTCACTCTGAGCAAGCAAAGAGCCACTGGCCGGGTCTGGGCAGCGCAGCACAGCCTGGCATCGGCTGTTTTTAAAAGCTGGCTCTGACAGCCATCCCAGGGAAGTGCAAAGTCAAACGTCACGAGTCTCCATTGACTCAGGGATGAAATCGTTTGGTGACGGCCAACAAGAAGGCACCTGCCCTGCAGGGAAGGAGCCGGGAAGGGGCAGGGGCACACACTGGCTGTTTCCACGCATCACTCTTAATGCACTTCCTCAGAGGAGCAAAAAGCCACTTAGAACCCACATGCCTGGAGCTTCCGGGCTCAGACCCCACACTCACATCTACAAAGACATGTTCAAGCCCAAAAGTCCCGAGACACCGTGTCTCTTAGCTTCCTTCTGCTGAGAGTGTGTGTGTTTTCCTTCAGTCCCTTTAAGAACAAGTTAGGAGCTGTTTACAGAATTTGGAATTTCTCCAAAAATGTATAAAAAGTGTAAGGCCGGTTGCCTTGCTGAGAGCTCGGACGCACCCCCCCCCCTTTGTTTTCCTTTTACAAGCCCCGAGCAAGCTCGGACATGCCCCGAACAAGCTCAGACATGCTCAGGCATGTTCCCCTTTCCCTTGCTCGCACAGCCTGGTTTTCTCTTAAAGAGCCCAGTATGCAAACAAGGTGCTGCAACCATAGCTTCCTAACAACCAATAGCAGCTAAGCCTTAACAACCAATAGCAGCTAAGCCTTAACAACCAATAGCAGCTAAGCCTTAATAACCAATAGCAGCTGAGTTTTAACAACCAATAGCAGTCGAGCTTTAACAACCAATAGCAGGCAAGTAATTCCAACCAATAACAAGCCAAGTCCTAGCTCAAGGCTTATAACTCACTCAATAGCAGTCTTGCTCTCCCACAACCAATCGAGCTGTTTCACTCCCTATAAAACCCCCTGTCTGAGAGGAGTCTGTGCGACTTCTCCGGCCCCTCCTGTCCAGACCGCAGAACCTCACCCGGGAGCCTGAATAAATTCCCTTGCATTGGATTATTTTGGTGCTGGCCTCAGTCTTCATTTTACCCTCGGAAACAAACCTCACAAAAAGAATGGTTTGAAGCCCAGCGTAGTGAAGCACAGACAGACCCTGAAAGAGATGGGCTGGAGACATTTCTGACTGCCTCACACAGCTCTCAATTGTTTCATCTCCTTGATTACATGAAAAAAAAATTGAGAATATGTCACCTAAAAGCAGAGGAGGACCATGTTCATGAACAAGGAGCAGTAGAGCCATTTTTTACTTTTTTTTCCCATTGGTACAGAAATTTCAAAACTGTGTGTGTCCCACCAATGATGGAGATGGCCCCAGTGATGAAACCAGCATCCGTTTACCCAGCTCGTCAGGAAACCCAATAAACCCAAATAAGAAGTGCTCATCTTTCTGGATCCTGCTTTAGCAGAACAGTTTAACGTTTAAATCAGGGTTTGCAAAATCAGTTGCTGGCCAGGGACCAAGCAAGTCACATCGGAGAGTAAACACCAAGCACGAGACACGTGTCCCCCTGGGGGTCTTATGTCTTCTGGCTTCTGATAGAGACATAGGATTAAAGATCTCTCACTTTCCTCTTCTTCCACTGTAATAAAAGTGATAAGAAAACAGTAGGTAGTTTAAGAGGAGGAACATGATACCCATGGCCAGAGGATGGTGAGCATACAAGCTTGTGCAGGTGCTGTCACAAAACACAGCAGACACCGTGGCTTAAACGAAAGAAGCATCATATCTCACAGCTCTGGAGACTGGAAGGCCCGGATCCAGGTGTCAGCAGGGCTGGTCCCTCCGGAGGCCTCTCTCCTCGACTGACAGATGGCACCTTCTCCATGTCCTCATCCTCCTGTGCATGTCTGTGTCCTAATCCCCTCTTTATAAGAACATTGGTCCTATTGGGTCAGAGCCAGCCCTCATGATCTCATTGTAACTTAATCACCTCTTTAAAGACTCTGTCTCCAAATACAGTCACCTGCCAAGGAGCTAGAGTTAGGGCTTCATGTATCAATTTGGGGAGACACAGCTCAGCCATAATAGAGAGGCACCCCAGGGACCACAGCAGGAAGCCGCCACCATAGGCTGGGTGAACAGGGAGAGTTCAGGACGGGGCTGCTCCCCAGAAGAAGGTGCTGTCGGGGGGAAGCTGGAGCCACAAGAGATCCTTGGGTGTAGGTGGTCCTCTGAGCAGAGACAGCAGGAGGAAGACCCTGGCCCTTCTCTGCTCCCAAACTCCAGTCTCTGGAGATGCACAGCCTCCTGCATGGCTCCTCCCTGCGGCCACCTAGCAAGGGAGCCTGGGGATGTAATACAGGGGCCGGCCCTCCTACCATGGAGCAGAACAGGACATGAAGGGGGTGAACCCAAGAGCACACGGTCATGACCTGCTCAGGGCCACCATGTGGGTCATCACATGAGAAAGGAACCGTCTGAGTCTTTCAGATAAATTGGAGCTCTGTATGTTTATGTGACATCCTCCAATTATTTCACCTGTGTGTAGGTCTCTGCTATGCAACATTGAGTTGAAGTGACAAAGATGACAGATGGAGTTTTCTTCACACTGAATACAGGAAACACACAGGACACTGTCCCAAGAGGCGTGGGTGCTCAAAGCCCCTCCCCTGGGCCCTAGATAAAGCAGGAGGGCTTCCTGGAGAAAGCAGCCCCCAGCAACACCAAGGATGAGGCCATCCCGAGAGCTAATCTAGAACGTTCCTAAACCAGGATCTTCAGCAAATAATGATTCTGATTTCAGAAAACTCAGTGGACAAGATGGAGCCATGTGGAATGAGCAGCAGTCTATCTCGAACATCAGAGGATGACAGATCAGGCCAGGTGGGGTGCGGAGTCTACCCTGTGGTGAGAATACTGCCTAATCCCTTCACAGGGAAATCATGGCAGAAATCATCTGTAGTCAGTGTCTAAGTTAGCTGTTGAATGATCCAGTCTTTCCTAAGCACGCTTTGGTTGTTTGCACAGTACCTGGGCTAAGGACACCTCCGGCTTCGTGATCAATAGCGACCATCCAGGGAGGGGTCGCCTGGCTGTTACGAGAGGCTGGGATGTTGCAAAGGCCTCACCCAGGGTCCTCTTCCCAGTGGCCATCTCAGCCCTGCTATGCTGCTCACAATGACCACCGGCTGCTCTCTGCACACACTTCCCACCACTGCCCTCTTCCCCACCCTTCCAAGACTTCTGTAGACAGAATGCGGACTTCATGCGGTGCTGCTGCAACAGCCAAGGTGTGGAAACAACTTACATGTCCATCAACAGCTGAATGGATACACCAAACATGGTCCATGATCCACACCGAGTGTCCACGATCCACACCTTGTGTCCACGATCCACACCGTGGAGTACTACCCAGGCTTTCAAACGTCGTCAATTCTGCAACACGCAACAACGCGGGTGGACCTTAACATGACACCAAGTGGAACAAGCCAGTCTCAGAAGGACAACTCTTGTATGATTACACTTAGGTGAGGTCTCTGAAACTGTCAAACTCCTCCCAGAAGCAGAGAGGAGAGCAGTGGCTGCCAGGATCTGGGGAGGGAGCACAGGGAGCTGACGATCAGTGGTCACCTAAAAGCCAGGGGGAAATCACGAAACACAACTCAAATAAATTGCAAAATCTTGTATGAGCAACTTACAGAGTCAATGCGATTCCTATCACACGACCAATGACATTTTTCACAGAACTAGAAAAAACTATTTTAAAATCACATGGCACAAAAAAGGAGCCCGAATAGCCCAGGCAGTCCCGTGGCCTTGGTAAAGTCTCAGTCATGCTGGGTGAGTGTGCGCTAGCGATCGAGCATGCTACAGCAGGTCTGCAGTCCACAATGCTGTACTTTGTGCTTAAAAATTTCTTGAGGCTGGACACAGTGGCTCACACCTGTAACCCCAGCACTTTGGGAGGTCGAGGTGGGCGGATCACTTGAGGTCAGGAGTTCGAGACCAGCCTGGGCAACATGGTGAAACCCCGTCTCTACTAAAAATACAAAAGTTAGCTGGGCATGGTAGCATGCTCCTATAGTCCCAGTTACTTGGGAGGCTGAGGCAGGAGAATCACTTGAACCCGGGAGGTAGAGGCTGCAGTGAGCCAAGATTGCACCACTGCACTGCAGCCTGGTGACAGAGTGAGATTCTGTCTCAAAATTTAAAACAGAAAAGAGCTCATATTTGTGGGCATAGCATTGTTCACACTTTTCTCTTAGTATTCCTTTTTTCTGCCCTCATTGGTTTTGGTTGAGAGTTTGATATGATTTCTCTGTTAGCCCTTCATTTATACACATTTTTTACATCTTCCACATGCCTGTCCTGGAGCTCTTACTAGACATTTTCACCTGGACTAAGTCCACCGTGGAATAACATCACTCTAGCCCATGTGAGCACAGACTCCTTCTGCGGGCGCAGCCCGATATCTGTCTCCCATTCCTTGCGATGTGGCTGTTTACTTCAATTCACCAGAATCTATAATCATCCAACGCATTATTACTATGAAGATGCTAAGAAGACACTATACTTTAGATCAATTAAGAGTAAGAAAAATAAAAGACTTTATCTCCACGTGTTCCTTCCCCAACACTCTTGTTTCTATAGATCTGAGTTTCTGACGTATTATTTTTCTTTTCCTGCAAGAACTTCTTTTAATGTTTCTTGCAGGGCAGTTCTGGTGGTGGTGAATTCTCTCCATTGTAACCCAAAACCACGTGTACCTTGAAAGCTATACAAATAAAAAATACCGTGGTTTTGGGTTACATGGATGAATGGTACAGTGGTGAAGTCTAAGATTTTAACACACCCATCATCCAAGTAGTGTACATTGTACCCAATAGGTAGCTTTCCCTCCGTCTCCCCAAAGCCTCCCCCTTCCTAAGCCACCAGCATCCATTATATCACTCTGTAGACCTCTGCATATCCAGAGCTTGGCACTCACTTGTAAGTGAGAACAAGTGGTCCTTGTTTTCCATTCTTGAGTTAGAATAATGGCCTCCCACTCCATCCAAGTTGCTGCAAAAGAAATTCCATCCTTCTTTCCTACAGCTGAGTTTGGGACATGTTCCACGGTGTATGCATGCCACATTTTCTCCATCCACTTGTCAACTGATGGCCACTTAGGTTGGCTTCATTCTTTGCAATTGTGAATTGGGCTGCAATAAACATACACGTGTATATGTCTTTTTCATATAATGACTTCCTTTGTGCACCTGGTAGTGGGATTGCCAGATGGAATAGAAGAGAGCCTTTTAGTTCTTTAAGGCATCTCCGGGAGAGAGATCCAAGATGGCCGATTAGCAGTGGCTCAGGATTGTAGCTCCCAGTGAAAGCGCAGAGAGCGAGTGGACGCCACAATTTCAGACAAATTTTTGTTGGCCACAAACAGGGAGATTCCCTGCAGAGGAGCCACACGGGTCACCAGCGTGACTCTTTTGGCTGGCATGCCTGTTTTGCCGGTGCCCCAGTGCAGCGTTTCTCAGTGTGGAGTATACGGGACTGGGTGCCCTTTTAGTCAGGCTCCGTTGGTCCCATCCCCATAAGGAGAACAGCAATTGGAAGCACTGAGGACTGAGAGTTTCACAGCAGCACAGCTGAACCCGGCAAGGCCTAGCTCTGTGGGTAAGGGGTGTCCGCCAAAGGAAAACTAAGAAACAGAAAAAACTTCATCACCAACAAGCCAGACGTCCACTCGGAGACCCAATCTGAAAGTCAGCAATTACAAAGACGACAGGTGGATAAATCCACAAAAATGGGAAGAAACCAGTGTAAAAAGGCTGAGAACACCCGAAATTAGAATGCTTCTCCTCCTACAGGGGATAGCAGCTCCTCATCAGCAAGAGAACAAGGCTTGACGGAGGATGAGTGTGATGAACTCACAGAATCAGGCTTCAGAAGGTAGATAATAAGAAACTTCTGTGAGCTAAAAGAACATGTTCTAACCCAATGCAAAGAAACTAAGAACCTTGAAAGAAGATTTAACGAAATGCTAACAAGAACGGACAACTTAGAGAGGAAAATAAGTGAATCGATGAAGCTGAAAAACACAACACGAGAACTTTGCGAAGCATGCACAAGTTTCAACAGCCGAATTGACCAAGCAGAAGAAAGGATATCAGAGGTTGAAGATCAACTCAATGAAATAAAACGAGAAGGCAGGATTAGAGAAATAAGGGTAAAAGGGAATGAACAAAGTCTCCAAGAAATATGGGACTATGTGAAAAGACCTAATCTACGTTTGATAGGTGTACCTGAATGTGATGAAGAGAATGAATCCAAGCTGGAAAATACTCTTCAGGATATTATCCAGGAAAACTTCCCCAACCTAGCAAGGCAGGCCAATATTCAAGTCCAGGAAATACAGAGAACACCACAA
>PVKP010037795.1:0-21390 GCA_004027715.1 Plecturocebus donacophilus | reverse complement strand
GACTTGCCCTCCTTCCCTTGTTCACTCCCTCCATCCTTCCCTTCTGCTACCTGGGACCACTTTTTCGATAAACCATCTGCACACAAATCTTTGTCTCAGGCTATACTTTCAGGGCACTAAGGCCAAGGCACAGTTTGCAAATATATATGTACAGAAATTTACATCCACATACACAAATGCCTCCCTGGGTGCTGAGACCTTGTATAACACAGACCCCTATTCAACTGGCTGTGTGCCTGGAATGTTGTTTCTTGTGTAAACCAGAAAGAGACTGATGGCCTCCTGCTAAGAGAGTCAGCTCTTGCTAAGATACACACCTTGATAGGAAATATAACAAGAATCATGACCAATGCCCACTCCAAAACCATTGCCTTTTTATGTAAATAATGAACCCATCTCCGGGCTGAATACAACCCAGGAGTGTTGGGTCACTAGGTTTATGCCATTGATTCTGCTGCTAATGACTAATAACTGAGTGATGAATGGAATAACAACGCTTCCAGGGAGACACCTATCTTGTCAAAGAAAAAAACCAAAAACAGGATTTTTAACTTTTGAATATTTTTGTTATGCACAGTGAATTATGATAAAATATCAAACCAATATTGGAAGACCACTAACATGAGGCAAGCATCAGTTCCATTTCTGGTTGCACCTCTTTTTGGGTTCTATGGCCTACCAATCCTCAACCACAAGAGAGTACTCTTGACAGACAGTTTGGACTCAAGGGCTCACATATCCTCTCATCATTCATCTACCGTGTATACAATGCATAGCTTCAAGCAAGGAATGTTGCCCTTTGTGTTTCTGTCTTTCTCCTGGGCAGTGACTTGCCTTTTTCTTTTTTTTTCTTTTTTGGACTTACAAAGAAACTAGTGAAAGACCTAGTGTAAATATGACAAAACCCCTTCAGTGGGGATAGTTCATTAAAATCAAATGGCTTGTTACAACAGGTTTTCAGCTGAATTGCTTAATGTATGTTTTATAAAACTTCACAAGACATCTGCCAATGGTGGGTTGGTGTGTTGGTTTTCCTCTTCAGGGAAGATTCAAGAAAATGGTAACGGGATGCAAAGACAATTACATAGAAGCATGTTGATGAAGACTGGAAAAGTAAATGAAGAGTTATTAAATCTACTAGGATTGGAGCCAGGCTCTAACTATGTGTAGACGCAGACCGGCTTGGGACCCGTCAAGGTACGTTGTGATCAAGTCCATGAAGGATGCGTCAGCTTCCATCATAATTGCAGCCACTGCTCTCAGTTTTACACAGTTCTCACTCTTGACACAGGCAGCGTTGGAAGCACAGAGAATCCGACAGAAATGCAATTTCTATTTTGGAATTCCAGTGTTTGTGGAGGAGGGGGATGCAATGCATTCTGACTTTGACTGTGTTTTCTCTAGTTTATAGAGTAACCTAAAATCGACTGTGTGTTTCATTAGAGTGAAAGAGGATATGAGATCTCTACTGAAAGGAAAATCTTCTTTTTCTTCTTCCACTAAGTGCACAAGTAACTGTTTGCCACTTCAGCAGCTCAGACTTACACAGTAAGAAATGCTCATGAGTATGGCGTCAAAGCTGTCTACTCTCTGACTCCCACTATTTCTCCAGCCACCTTCCCCAAATAGACACACGATCCAGTATTTTAGGTTCTCTGCTGTTCCCTGCACACATCAGGTGACTTCAGGCTCCAAATTTTGCTCATCCTGCCCCTTCACCTGGCAATGCCACTCCTTGTTGCCTCATCTTTCATAACATAATCAGCTTCTCTAGGAAATTTCCCAATCCAACTTTTCCATTTCAAACTCGGTTTGTCCGTTTCCTCTTTGGGAAGGGAGAACTATTCCCTGTACGTACTTCCATCTTGCGTCCTAGAACACCAGAAAGCAAATTTTTTGGTGATAGAAACTGTCTGACTCATTTCTGTACCTTCACTGCTTAGCACAATGTTGAACCCATGGTATGTCTTATGACTAAAGGAATGAATATCACACAAGGCAATTTTACTTCTTTTCTTGAGAAAGTGAGAAAATATTGGAGGATTGCTGCCTTGGAAAACATGTGGAAGGATGTGGGCTACGTTCATCCAGAGATGCCAGGATTTGCACACAAAGCCCTGATACTCTGCAAAAGCACCAGGGAGTCAGTGTGGCTTAATCCACAGACTGTACCCTGTGCTGCTTCTCATTTCCTGATTAAAATGCACAGTGGATTTCCAGAAGAAAAGTGCAGTTGAACAGATGACTGAGGAAGATAAGGGAAAAACCGTTTGGATGGCACACAGTGAAGGTGCTGAAAGTCTGTGCTTCTCTAACTTACGAAATTACTCCTCCTCGAAGAATCTTTGAGAGAGTTCTGCACTTGGAGCCTAAGCGGGATCACTCTTGGAATCTGAAGGGCAGTACTGGAAACCACAAAGTTCCTCATAACTCAAATCCGTAGACCTCTTAATAATATTTCCATTTCTTCCTGTGTTCTTCTTAACCAGATAATAATTACACAACAAGGTTTATTCAAAGATTGAAATTTTACCTCGAGCAAAATTCAGAGGTCAAATAGGGAAGGAACTCACTCAGAGAAAAGAATATCATTTAAAAATACCTTTCCTCCTACGAGGGGAACAACTAGTTATTTTGTCACATTAAAAACAATGGTTTCTTGCCATGCAACAAAGACGTAAATCTGAACACGCCAGACCTCTTCATTATCCCTGCAGCCCGACAAACTCCTAAAAGCAAAGGGAGCCAGTTTCTGAGCAGGCCAGGGATTCAGGCTGTGTACTCCACAGGGGACAGAAGGCTAAATCAGCTGGAAAAAGGTAGAGCTGCACAGTTGGGTAAGCAGGAGTGCAGACAAGCGTGGGTAATTTTCACTCCCAGTACAGCTGGACTGACCACTAAACCGTCACCTCATATCGAGCTTGTAACTGAGAAACCACAATTATCCTTTTGAGCACATTTACGAAGAAGCACAGGGAGCCCAAGGCGTTATGGGTGACACTATTCAGAACAGGTGGATAGGGCAGTGAGCGAGGATTGTCACATGTGGCTCCCTGCAGGGACAGGGGAGGAAAGCCAGGAGGCCAGTTTCATGGCAGCCCTTCTATAAAAGGGACAGAGAAGAGAAGAGGCAGAGATGAAAAGGAGATAAAAAAGCAAGTCACAATGGAGGGAGGAGAATGACAATTGCTGTCTTCTTTCGAAGTGCCAGCAGCTGATAAGTCTTTCAGGCCAAAGAGGGAACCCTGAAGTGACAGAAAAGCCTTACTTCATTTCCCGTTTTTTTCCCCTTGCACAAGAAAAGTTACCCACAACTATATCTGACTCTTTTTCCTTTCCAATTTCTAAGCCTCAGTCAGAGAAGTGTGATTTTATCTATAGCTCAATCCAGTATTTAACGACGACCTCAGGACATGATATGTGCTGACATGTTTTGGATCACTAAGATAATGAATCATTTACATTTTGCGAATTTCTTTCAAATTTTTTCAAGGAAATAATTCATGAGTTCCCTCCCTCCCTGCCTCCTTCCCTCCCATCTGCCTCCCACCCCTCCTCATTTTGGAGGTGTAGACAACTCCTATTTCAAATTGTCCCCGGTAGAACTCCTGAGTATCAATTTAAAAAGATAACTAAGGCTGGGTGTGGTGGCTTATGCCTGTAATCCCAGCACTTTGGGAGGCTGAGGCCATCCTGGCTAACAGAGTGAAATCCTGTCTCTACTAAAATACAAAAAACAAAATTATCCGGGTGTGGTGGCACACGCCTCTAGTCCCAGCTACTTGGGGGGCTGAGGCAGGAGCATCACTTGAACCCAGGAGGCGGAGGTTGAAGTAAGCCAAGATCACGCCACTCCACTCCAGCCTAGGCAACAGGGCGAGAGGAAAGAAAGATAATTAAGCAGTATAAGTATCTGTTGTTTTCACCATTGCATGATTTTCTTACTTGAATCTTACCTGAAAACACTGGCAAGTGAAAAGTCCCACAAGTTTCACCTTGATCATAAATGCACTTCCTGGGCAATTTTGTGTTTGGGGATTGATAACCCAGGTCACATCATATAATATGAGGACTTAAATTTAAGGCATTCTCAAGGTGCCAATTTTTACAAATGAAGTCATCCATTACAAGTCTACTAGTGTCAGGCATTAACAAACTCATAGATAAGTGAAGAGTTAAATTCTAAGATATGTCATAATGAATCAATCTACAGGAACAGGAGAAATGTCTTTTGATAAGGGAAGTGGCAAGGGCTGAGGCAGAATAAATAGGCACTCAGAGGCTGGAAGGAGAGGTCACAGTATCAAGAAGGTAATGCACCAGCCCTGGGACCTTGGACCAGACTGCCATGAACATAACATCATTAAATCATTTTTTTACCTAAGTTTTCCTGTTTTGCTCTCCCAGGGAATTTCACTTTAAGGGAATACATCCCTGACTTGATAGCAAAGATCAGGAAGCAAACAGGATTCATTTCTATACAGATCGCTTTGTTCTCTTCCATGAAGCCAGGAATGTCTGCATTCACATTTAAAACAACAACAAAATTATCTTTCATAAGATGTTTTCTCCTTCAAACAGGACAAGAGAATCAAAGCATTACGCCCAGCATGGAATTTCAGTCCCCTTCCCTTTTGACCTCAACTGACAAGGCCCTTTGTGACTTATTTTATCTAATATGAATGGTTTTCAGAATGTGCTTCCTGGACCACCAGCAGCAGCAGTATCACCTGGGAAGCAGTCAGATATGCAGATTCTCTGAGCCCAACCTACCCTTGCCCAAGTGAATCAGAAATTCTGGGAAGACTGGGCACACAATGCAAGATTTTTTTTTTTTTTTTTTTTTTGAGATGGAGTCTCACTCTGCCTCCCAGGCTGGAGTACAGTGGCACAATCTCGGCTCACTGGAACCTCCACTTCCTGGATTCAGGCGATTCTTGTGCCTCAGCCTCCCGGGTAGCTGGGACTACAGGCGCGTGCTACCACGCCCAGCTAACTTTTTGTGTTTTTAGTAGAGACAGGGCTTCACCGTCTTAGCCAGGATGCTCTCGATCTGACCTTGTGATCCGCCCACCTCGGCCTCCCAAAGTACTGGGATTACAACTGTGAGCCACTGTGCCCGGCCAAGATTTCATACATTCTCCCAGTGATTCTAATATTTGCCCAAATATGAGAACCATTGCTTTATGGTAATTGACTTTCTTTGTTATTTCCCATCCACCATCTATAAGCTAGTTCCCACTGCAATGGGGCAGAAAGAGATGGCTCCACACTGCACTCTTAGGTAAATGCTGACAACCAGCCTTCCTCCTTTGGTGTTGAGAGGTCTGCTTTATTCTTTCCATTTATTTGATGGGCACATGTTTAATTTACAATAGTTCTCTCCAAACAACGTGAGCATCTTACAGTACGTTTTTACAAACATTTTTTAGCCATTTCAGGTAACAACTTCCAGCGTAACAATCCCCCACGTGGCCTGTAACACCCAGAACTCTGGTGAATGTAATGATTGTTTTGCAGACAGGAAGTGACTGCAGCATTAACACTATCCAGAAGTGAGTGGTGATAAACTCTGGCACTGCTACAGAAAGGAAAAACCAGGCTCAGAGATGCAGAAACTCAGAGAATACATTCTGTAGTAGAGAGGAAAAACCCACACAAACTCAAAACAAAACCAGTTCAAATAAACCTCGCTCCTTGCCATCTATAAACAGAGTTAAGTTCAAGGGAGAATCTTTTGGCCCCAACAAGAACCATGGAATGAGATAAAATGTTTTCTCCTTTATTATTATGCGTGGACTGCATTGGTGCCCAATTATGAAGGCATTTCAAATATCCATTAATGATTTAATTGACTAAGTGCCATTCTTCCCTGACTACCATATTGGGTTTATCTGTGCAGAGCTTCCTGCGATTATCTTAAGTCTCTGGCAGCTTAATGAAGGCTGTATGTCGGCAAACACTATTTTTTAAAAATTGGAGGATAAACTTTCAAGGAGTAAATACTCCATTAGATGTTGAGAGGTCACTCATGCTCCAACTTGACTCGCATGTCTGACACAGCTGCTTCAAGGCCACGTGGCCCCAGGTGATAGAGCTGTTAAATCATGTTTACGTAGGACATTCCTCTTCTGGCTTGAAATATAATCTGGTTAATGAATTTACCTTCTTCACATCCCAGGTACCAGTCAGAACACCCAACCTGAAAATCTTTTGTGCTGAGTATTTTAAAATCTATCTTTCTTAGGATTCCTATAGGAGTCAACGTTTTGTTTCTCTTAAAAAGGAACACTCACTTCTAGTCTGTTGTGACATATCTGAACTGTTAGACCTGGCTGTGTTTTCCAGGAGCAATCATTGCAATTCTCTCTAACCCAACAAAACTCTTTTTAATGAGTTCAGGGGAATCAGTGTGTTTGTGTTGGCTTGCTGGACCTTCCAGGCTCACAGAGCTAGCCAGCTCAGGCACAGATCAGCAGCCGGGGAAGGCATTAGTCTCCCCCACATATCTACCCTGCAAGCTTCATGGCCAAGAGCAATGCCAGGGAGTTCAAGTGATTAGTTATGTTAGAGAAACAAAAGCCAACAACCCAAGAATCAGCGTCCCCAGGAAAAGGTCAGTAGGCCTCCGTGCTGTAATGAATGTAACAAATATTTAAATAAGGATAATATTGAAATGTGTTCAGTCACCTTGATTTATTTCCAATTACTTGGCTTTCACTCCACTGAGTAGTTCCGAAATTCAAAGCTGATTTCTGCTGACTTGTGGTGCCACACCACCTCTATTTTTCCTCCTTCTATGTGCATTTCAATGCTATCTCATAGCCCCTTCCAAAAGGACCACAAAGCATGGCAAACAGAGATAGTCTCAGTCTAGCAAGTGGCTACAAAGGATGTTGTTTTATAAAGCAGAGAGCTTGAGCTAAGCTTCTGTACAATGCAGAGGAAGAGTCAAGGCTTTAGATAGACTGGTCCCGGCCATGGTGAACGGCCAGGCCCATTCAATCCCAACCATCAGAGGAGCTTTTGTTACTTTCCAAAGCATGAGTCCTACAGGGATGAAGAAGATGAGAACCTCCTTGAATTTAGAACTGTAATGTGTCTCAGCTGGAGGGGTCCCAAGAGATTCCCTACAATTAGCCCCAGGAAGCAGAGGCTGGGCCAGATAAAGCGTATTGCCCATGATTCTCAGCAAGTTGAGAGAAAAGCACCGGCCCAGGGGATGCTTCCCTGTTACCCCTCCTGCCCACCCTGTTGCATGTATGCATCAATAAGTGAGCCCCAAACCATGGCTGTGAAACTGTTCTGACACTTGCTGGGAAATGATCCCAGTGCCTTCTCTGGGTAGAGTGCAGTAGATAGGGTGAGAGAGCTGGTGCAAGGTGGAATCTAATACACAGATTGGTAGTTGTACCTACCTCCATACCTGTTCCCACTCACTCTTACTCAGTCTTAGGAAGCCAACAGGTAGTAGAGCTTCTCCTCTAACATGTTACCAGGAAAAAGTTTCGATGGGCATGCCAGCACCACTTCAAGACTGTTGGTGCCATCCTTGCCATGATGCCCACTGGTCTCTCAACAAGGATGGAAAAAGTGTCGGCCTTTAACTATGGTTCTTCTTTCAACCCAAGTAGCTACCATTTATTGAGCACATACTATGTAGCAAGAACTACAGAGGTGCATGCCTCCATTTGATCCTTGCAACATCTCCATTAGATAAGTTTTATAACTGCTCTATAAGTATTATTATATTTGTACTGTATCACTATTATATTTCCCTGTTTTTACTTTAAATTTCAACAAGAATATAAGTTCCACGACAGAAGTGACCTTGCTTCTCTTATTGACAATTCTATTCCAAGAACCTACCTACTATGTGCCTGACACATAGTAGATATTAGTAAGTGCTTGCTAAATAAATGAGGGAATCCTCATCTCATACGGTAGGAAACTAAGTCTTAGAGAGAGGTAAATTGACTTATTCAAGGCCATCCAACTGAATAGAGGAGAGGGTACCTTTCAAACACTTTCTCCTCTATATATTTTTATAAATGTAATTAGATACAAAGATGTGCTCATGATAAATGGAACTGGAAACTATCAGGATTCTCAATGACTCTACCCAAGGCCCACAAAACACAAGTGTGCTTACTAAAGGCTCTGACCTCTACAACCCCTGAATTTGCCATAGTGAGAAATAACAAAATTTAATACTTTAATAGATGGAGTATTCTTCCTTAATGACACATTTCTACTATTCAGGAGATTGGCAATTTGTTGTGAAATAGCATCTCCTACTACTGACCTTACTTGAATGACAGAGGCTAAGTCAACACCAGACCTATAAGAAAAACATTGAGTTCTTGAGATGAAGTATATGATGACGAACTCCATGTGTGCCCAAAATAACAAATGGGCTTGTTATTAGGAAATCTGCTAAATACCTAGAATTACAACCTTTCACAGTAGCATCATCATTCGCAATGTTGATATAACAGAAATTGATTAGGGAAAGAAATAAAGACTGCTTGGGGAACTATTAATAGGCTTCAGGACCATGTACATTTATTTGAACAAAGGTGCTTTTCCGGATGCTCTGTGTCCTCACAGAATAAAATAATAACCGAAGCTGAAACCTGCAGGGTAGAGGATGTGGGGTTGCTATAAAATGGAAGCACCCTCATGAGGGGGCCAAACGGAGGTGGGAAAATATTATGTCTGTGGGTTTTCTGAAAATAGGACACCGGGATAATTGTAACCTAAGCTTAAGGCAGGAGTTAGAAGAGCTAGCCTATCAGAGGCCCCATACATACTTTTTATTTTTTTTACTTTAGGAGAGGATAAAGGCCATCTCAGAAAAGAAAATCACTGACTTTCAATTAATCCGCTTTGTACCATGTTACAAATAAAATTTAGGGAAACTAACAGACTCTTAATGAAAAAAAATAAATCTTCAGAAGTTATTATCTGGGAAGCCTGGACATTGTCTGAGGACCTGGTTGCCTGTGACAACCCACATTTGCCTGGCGGAATTGCCAGGGGGTCAGATATCAGCCCATAAAGTTGCTAATATAACTGATGCAGTTTGATGGGAGGAAAAGCATCAATCAAAGTCAGAAAGTCTATATAGGTGAGGTGGGGGTGGGAGTGCCGGCTCTAAAGCCTTGATTCTGCAAACAGAAGGCCTCTGCAGCATTTTTCTGTAGGCTACGATGGAAGGCCAAGTAAAACCAGGTGCTAGGAACAGGTGATGAGCACCAGACTGGACCTCTCTAAATGAAGGATGTAGACCACTCGTTTCCTCTAAATTACAACCATGAGAAATTTAGTTCTTTCAGTAATGACTTCAAAGTTTAAAAACCTCTCATTTTAAGTTGTCCATGTTTGGTGGCAAGAAAGAAAAGAAAAGAGAAGGAAAGAGAAGGAAGGAAGAGAAGGAAGAAGGAAGGGAGGGAGGGAGAGAGGGAAGAAGGAAGGAAGGGAGGGAGGGAGGGAAGGAAGGGAAGGAAGGAAGATATACATGGACAGAAATGTACAAATGTAGAGTCATTGCTTTCTAGATATCAAATGCAGATGGCTGAGTTTATCTTATGCCTGGATTTTGGCCTAGTATCATCATTGGTCCAGGGAAATTTGCTCTCTTGTTTTACTTCACTTGTGTATTGCCTTTTTTTTTCTAATCTATTATTCCCTATCTTCTCACACAGGCAACAGTTCTAATGCACTTAATATGTATTCTTAAATTTGTAAGTATCTCTATAAAATGTAGAATCATGTTCATATTTATAATTTGTACAAATGGCATTGGACTAAGGACTGCATTTTCCCCTTTTTAAATTCAGTGGTATATTTGAGAGATCTGCCCCTGCTGATATTATCTACTGGGTTTTATTTCATGATGTCCATCCACTACATTTTACTGAACTATTTCTTATCAAATGGACACACAGATTAACTCCATTTCCTTTATAACACAAACAGTAAGCAGCAAACCTGGGCATCCATGTCTTCCTCTAGATTTAGGGAAAGATTTTTTTTCTTCTGAGATTACCCACAAGTGGAATTCTGAGTCCTTAGCAGAAACACTTAATCATGTAAGTAAGCCTGCCAGTTGCTCCCCAGGATACCTGACCAGTTCCCATTCCCACCATTAGGACACAAGAGTTTCTAGTATCCCATATACTGCTAACCCATGGATATAATTTTTACCAATCAAAATAGGTAGAATATGTTAACCCATTCTTAATCTAATTTGCATTTCTCTGAGTATTACTGAGTTTAATCATCTCTTTATATATTTTCTAGCCATTCACATTTCCTTTATAGGAACTGTGGATCATATCCTTTCGTCATCGTTTTTAAAGTTTTCTCTCTTTCCTGTGTATCAGCAGAGTTCCTTACACACTAGATATTGTTCTCTCACTAATCTCTCATTTGTCTGTTAACTTTTTCTGTGTTGTCTTTTTAAAACAAAAACTCTTTACACTTTGTGTAATCAGAATTATCAACTATTCACCTAATGGTGTGTTCTGTTCAGGTCATGTTAAAGTTATTCCTTTCCTGTAGGTCCTATATTTTCTTCTATTAACATTCTAGTTTTACTTTTCACATTTAGGTCTTCCATCCATCAAGAATCTACTTTGTGTATGGGTGTAAGGTAAGGCTCTAGCTTTGTTTTTCTCTATATAGTGAGCCAATTTTCTCAACACATTCTATTAAATAATGTGTCCTGTTGCCCATGGACCTTTATCATCTCAAGTTGCATGTATGTAGGAATCGGTTATGTTATTTCTGTTCAGTTGGTCTACTTCTCTGTTCTTGTACCACTAGTGCACAGTTTTTATTCTATAGTTGTACACTGTATCTTAATAGCTGAGCATGAAAATTTGCCTTCTTTTGCTTCTCTTCCAAAGTAACTTAGCTACTCGTGGACATGTACTCTTCTGTGTACAGAATAACTTTCGCACATTCCTAAATCCACCAGAATTTTGTTCTGGATCAAACTGAAATTGTACATTAAAGAGAACTGACATCTTTATAATCTTAAAGCAGCCCATTTATATACATGATATAGTTCTCCATTTACTCCTATTTTCTTTTTTTTTTTTGAGATGGAGTCTCGCTCTGTAGCCCAGGCCGGAGTGCTGTGGCGCCATCTCTGCTCACTGCAACCTCTGCCTCTCTGGTCCTGGTTCAAGCAATTCTCCTACCTCAGCCTCCCAAGTAGCTGGGATTACAGGCACGAGCCACCATGCCCAGATAATTTTTATAGTTTTTAGCAGAGATAGGGTTTCACCATGTTGGCCATTCTGGTCTTGAACTCCTGACCTCAATATCCACCCACCTCGGCCTCCCAAAGTGCTGGGATTACAGGCATGAGCCACCGCGCCTGGCCTTATTCATATTTTCTTAAAATGTTATCCATAGATACTATGTATATTACTTGTTAATTTCTAGATATTTTATAATTTTGTTGCCATTATGAAGGCATCTTTTGTCTTTTATTTACCAATTTATTACCGGTGGGATGGAGAGATGCAACTAATTTTCCCAAGTTGATCTGTGTCTTGCAGATTTCCTGAGCTCCCTTATTCTAACCATTTTCTGTTGATTTTGATAGATTTCCACTGAGATCATATCAACGAATGATAATTTAATACTCTTCCTCCCAACCATTAGGTTGACATTGTTTTATTTGTTTTTATCTTAGAATTGGCCAGGACTTTTGACACTATATTAAGGAGCAGCAGCATATGTTTCTAATCTTAAAGGAGATGATTTCAAAGTCTAAAGTATGTTGACTACTGTAGGTTAGGAGCATAAATCTTTACCACATTAAAAAGGTCCTTTTCTAGGCATGGTGTGCTAAAAGACTTTTAACATAAATAAATATTCAACTTTATTAAAATGCTTTTTCTGTGTCTATTAAGATGATCAAGAGATTTTTCTTTTTTGGATTAATTTAGCAATAGATTTTCTGAGGTTGAACCGTCTTTGCTTTTCTCGGCTAAACCCTCCATGATCATGTTTGTTACCTTCACTTTTTAAATTTTCATTAGCTAATATTTCATTTTGTATCTTTTACATATGTGATCAAGTTTCATTGGCCTTTTGTACTGTCCTCAGCAGAATTTGCAATTAAAAATATAATAGTCTTATAAAATGATTTCTAATGTTTCATCAATTTTCTATTTCTCAGAGTTGTTTAAAAAAAAACTGGTGGAATTTACTTATAAAACCACTGGATCTGGAGCTTTTGTGGAAGAAAAGAGCTTGATCACCAATTTAATTTCATTATTGCTTATTGGTTTACTACATTTTTCCAGTTTATTTTTCACTATTTTTGGCATTTTATATTTTTCCAGAAATATAGTTCTTATGGAAAACTTTCCATGAAAGTTTCCACTTCATGTAGATTTCAAATCTACTGGATAGTTTTTCATATTATTCTTCCATAATATTTTTCTCAGATGTGTCTATTTTATTTCCCTGTTTTTCATTCTGTAATTTTATTTGCTTATTTTCTCTTTCTCTCGATCGGTCATGCCAGAAAGAAAGTGCTTCTCTTATTGATGTTTACAAAGTACTCGATTTGGGTTTTGTTAATCTTATTTTTAATGTACCTTAAATTTTATCATCAATTTATTATATCTCTACTTCTTGTTTGGAGGAGTTTGTTCCTTTTCCAACTTCTTAATTTGAATGTAAATAATTTGTCGTTGGTCTTTGTTGTTTAGTTCTAAATATTTCATAACTTCTGTTAATTATTGCTTAACCCAGTTATTTAGGTTTCAGATATATGGATTACTTTTTAGCTTTCTGTTGCAACTGATTCCTTATTTTATTGCCTCTTTATCACTGAACATATGATGCACTTGGGAATACAGAACTTTTCTTGGTAATCTAATAAATTGTAGATAGTTTATGAATAATCCATTCTCAAAATAAAATGCACCTTTAATGTTTGTTAGATATAGAATTCCACGCATATCTACTAGTTTCTCTGCTCATTGTATTATTAAGATCTTTTATATCTTTGCTCGTCTTTGGTCTGCTTAACCTATCCATTTGAGAAAGCTGTTTTAAAATTTCTGTCCACAATTGTTGACTTACCTATTTCTTTCCATAGTTGACTATCATTTTGCATATTTTAAGACAATATTATCAGGTACATATGTTCATTATGATTATATATTATTCTATTGCTACACATATAAACACATCATATCCTTCTTTGCCCTTAAATTATTTTTGTTCTTAATTATATTTCATCAGATATAAATACTGCTATTACAGCTTTCTTTTGGTTCACATTTCCCTACTACAGTCAGTCCTTTAACAATACAAGGACTGGGGCACTGACCCCCCTACGCTGTCAAAAATCCACATATAACTTTTGATTCCCCTAAAATGTAGGTACAAATACCCTACTGTTGACTGGGATCCTTATCTATAACATAAACAGGCTATTAACACATATTTTATATATATTTTATACACTGTATTCTTAAACTAAGCTAGAGCAAAGAAAATGTCATTAAGAAAATGAAGAGAACATATATTTACTATTCATGGAATGGAAGTGGATTATCATAAAAGTCTTCATCCTCATCATCTTCATGTTGGGTAGGCTGAGGAGAGGAAGGAAGTGGAAGGGTTGGTCTTGCTGTCTCAGAGGTAGAAGAGATGGAAAAAGTAGAAGGGAGGCAAGAGACACAGGTGCATTGAGTGTAACTTTTATTTTAAAAATTCAGTGCATAAGTGGACCCATGCAGTTCGAACCCATATTGTTCAAGGGTCAACTGTATATTTTTTTATTCCTTTGTTATTACCCTAACCAGATTGCCCTCCATCACTACTCTCTTATTGACAAAATATTCCTGGATCTTAATATTGTATCCAATCTGATGGGTCAATTTATATGTATTGCAATTATGGTTACAGAAATAAATTAGGATTTCTTTCTGTCATATTATTTTAGTTTTTTTCTCCATTTATTGTATTTCTTTTATTTTTTCTTTTCCTTTCTTGCCTTCTATTGGGTCAAGTTTTCACCTGTTAGAAACTTACACATTCTAATTTTGTTTTCTTCTAGTTGCTCCTACCTTATTAAGATCCATAGTTACATTCTCCCCGTCTATTTATTCCTGTTAACAACACTTACACCTTTCACTGAACAAAGCAGGTGCATGCCCCCACCTGCCTCTATCCTCACCTTCTTCTCCTATAGCCAATCATCCTAGGTTCATTATGTTGCAAATTTCATTTTGGGTTGTTATGCACACCACCAATGGTAGTTCTGAGGACAAACAGTCTTTCTTCTGGAGGTGGATAACTTCAAAGACATTTCTTTGGGGTCTTCCTTCTTCACCTAAGTAAACTTGAAAGGTATATACTAGAGAGTGGGCTGCTTTCTCTTGGTAGAATATAGTCTAGCTATTGACTCACAGGCAATTAACGAAAATAAACTTTACCACATGAATAAACATCAAATCATCACAAACAACACTTTAGCCTTGGAAATCCGGTGGGTGAGAAGGGAATGTTTCACCATTCCCAGGAGACAAGCAATTCCACTTCATTGCTGGATGATAGCCTAGGGTGCTGCCCCGCATCCCAAACCACACATTCTAAACAGCAGGGCACCTATGTTTATGAAGGGTTGTAAGTGAAAGGTACACATTAAGCAAATATGCATAAGCCAAGACATGCCCAAAGTGGTAACTTCACACACGTATACTGCAGTACAAACATACCTCAGTGGTAGTTACATGTGTGTTTCTACACACAAACAGGCACACCCACACACCCATATACAGTCTCTAAATAATAGTTTGACAATAACTCCCCTAGACTCATTTTTTAACATAAGCTCTATATTACCATAAGCACTGAGATTCAACAGCACACAAAAGCTATCATTCCTGAGAACCAAAACCTAAAACACCTAAATAACCCTTTCTCTGAGCTCCCATTAACAGAGCTTCCTATCAGCCAACGTTTTAGCCCAGTCCTTCCTTTCATGTGCCCTTTAAAGATCTGTCTTTAATTGTCTCATAACTGGAGTTTCCCCAGGCTTCATAAGCCTTTGGATATAAATGAGATTATATTAAATTAATGGCCAGATTCTGCTGACTCTCAAACTTCATCTGCTTCTCTGCAAGAAATTAGCCATCTGCCTTGGTTTTCTGCTGTTATTTCCAGAAGACCTCAGGAGCATATCACCGACCTTCTCACTCCAGCCTTCCTACTCCTCCCTAAGGAAGGCACATCTGTCATGCCTTCCCCTTCACCACCAGGATGATGTCACACCTACCCTGAGGGATCTCATTGCATATCTACAGAGGAATGAGGTGACTCCTCTTCTCCAATCTACAGTGGTCCATCACCATCAAGGCACCCAAGCCACACTACTTATGTCCAGAATCTCTCATGTGCTTTGTTGAAACAGCTCCTTCAGCTCTTCATTTGCAGCTTTCTCTCTCACCAGGGCTCAGACCTCATGGTCCATGAAGGCAGGCTGGGAAGGAGGGGGCGGCTCACTACCATCTCCATCTTTCCTCCCAGAGACTCACATACAGAAACCTTCACACAAAACTCTGATTCCAACGCCTTCTCCAATATGGATAAATATTAAGACATTATAGATATTTAGCCATGGAATATTAAGTCATGGCACAGTTGAAACTCAATGAAACCCTGAATCTTGGTTTAGACTTGGTTGAAACATCTACTATGCTGATTTTGTAACTTTCTCTCCCTGAAAAAAATTCTGGGAAATTTTGAGATGCCCATTTATTCAACAAATATTTTTGAGGTCTTGTCATGAAGGTAGGATGGCATCCCATGAATTATTTCCATACTGATTCTTCCATAATAGCTTAGCCATGATAATATCATGTTTTGTATTTCAAAGCTGTGATGGTTATTAGGGCTGTTCACAAGAACCCTGAGTCGCCTCCTCCCAGTTACATGGTGAGATTGTTTCTTCATGGTCTCTTGAAGTTAAACATAGCCTTGTGGCTTGGTTTGATCAATGAAAAGTGTGCAGTCTGATGACTGCCCCTTCCAGAAATATGTACTTGTCAGTGTAAGTCACTGCAGCACTCACTTTTCTCTGCTATAAAGATTGTTGAATAACATGAAAGACAGAGTCTCCAACAGCCTGGGTTTCTGAATATCTATAAGGAGCAGAATCATCTCAGACCCTCATGGGACAAGTAGCCTGAATGAGAAATATTTGATGTTTTGAGACACTAAAATGTGGGGATGTTTGTTAACATGCATAATCTTATCCCTCCTAACACAAAGGGAGAATTATGCTAGGAATTTCTTTAGGATTGAAAATTCAGGGCCATTGCCTTGTACAACTTCAGGTGGCACCACTCATGCTGTATTCTACGAATTGCATGCGTGAAGCATAACCATTCATTCTGTGTTCTGTGTCCCTGGGATTGAGCAGTACTTTGAAACTAAATAAATATGTGTATTTCCTGAGTTTTCTATCAAGTTTAACTCATGAATGGGGGCATTCCCCAGTTTTGTGCCCAGGAAAGAAATATTCTATTTTACTATATATGCAACTTTTAGATCTTTCTTTGCAGTGCCATCAGAGTACCATGACTTACTGTAAGGCAGCAGTTCTCCACCAGAAGCTAGAGATGGAAGAAACTTGTCCTCCCCAGGAGACATTTGGAAACATCTTGGGGCACTTTTCTCTCACCTGAGGGCAGGGGACACTAATGGTATGTAGTACATAGAGGTCAGTGATGCAGTGAACAGCAGCCCCCACAGAGAATTATCCTGCCCAAAATGTCAACAGTGCCACTGTTGAGAAACCTTGCCTTTCACAAAGCCTGAAGGGATATATGATGATCATTCCCAGGTAGACACTTCTCCTTTGTACTGACAAAATGCCCTCCTTCATTAAGAAGAGAAAGGAGAAAATGTTTTGATGGTCTAAAGCAGAAGTCCCCAACCTTTCTGGCACCAGTGACTGGTTTCATGGAAGATAATTTTTCCACAGATCAGGAGGAGTAGGGAGATGGTTTTGGGATGAAACTGTTCCATCCTAGATCAACAGGCATTAAATTCTCAAAAGGAGCATATAACCTAGATCCCTCTCATGCACAGTTCACAATAGGGTTCATGCTCCTATGAGAATCTAATGCTGCCACTGATATGACAGGAGGCAGAGCTCAGGTGGTGATGCTCGCCCACCTGCCACTCACCTCCTGCTATGCAGTCCAGTTCCTCACAGGCCTCGGGCCAGTACTTGTCTGTGACTCAGAGGTTGGAGGACCCCTGGTCTAAAGCTTAAGGAGGCAGAGCATAACATTTCACTCTAGTGTGTACCTTACCCAGTGGCTTCCTTCTTAGGAGCACAGTATGTAAGCAGGGAAAGGAGGAACCTACTTTGCAGCAGAGAGGCCTAGCAAATGCTGCTCAGCAGGTAGTCAATGTCAATATCAACAGCCATGAGTCTCATTGACAGAATGTACCCTGGACATGGTCTGATGAGAATAGCACTTCACCTCCCCCAAACACATAACCCTATCCTGATCATGAAAAAAAAAAAAATCAGAAAAAAAAAAATCCCAGTTAAGGGACATTTTATGACATACTTGACCAATATTTCTGATCAAAATGAGGAAAACCATCGAAAACAAAGAAAGTCTGAGAAACTGTTACAGCCAAGAGGAACCTTAGGAGACATGACAGCTAAACGTGATATGGGATCCTGGGTGGGATCCTGGATGAGATCCTAGAACCAGAAAAGGACATTAGGTGAAAACTATGGAAATCAGAATAGTATATGGACTTAATAATAATAATGTGTTAATATTAATTCATTATGACAAATGCTCCACACTAATAAAACATGTCAGCTGGGTGTGGTAACTCATGCCTATAATCCCAGCACTTTGGGAGGCTGAGGCGGGTGGATCACCTGAGATCAGGAGTTCGAGACCAGCCTGGCCAACGTGGTGAAACCCAGTCTCTACTAAAAATACAACAACTAGCCAGACATGGTGGTATATGCCTGTAATCCCAGTTACTTGAGAGGCTGAGGCAAGAGAATCGTTTGATCCTGGGAGGCAGATGTTGCAGTGAACTGAGGTCACACCGTACGCCAGCCTAGGTGACAGTGAGAGACTCCGTCTCAAAAAAAAAAAAAAAATGTCAATAACAGGGAAACTAGGTGTGAGGTATATAGGAACTCTATTATCTTTGTAATTTTTTATAAGTCTAAAATTCTAAAATGAAACACATTTTAAAGATGATATGAGGGATACAGGAGAACTATAAAGAATCTTCCAGCATTTACAAAGGTCTAAAGTGAAATTCTTCATAAAGAAACATTACAGAAGTATACAATGCATTGGACAAATGATACCTCATCAGGTTTGATTCCCAGGAGTTCTGAGGACAAAGGAATAAGCATGTGTTTGAACAATAAATTTTTGAATATATATTACAGGCAACATACTAAAAAAAACAAGTTTTGATATTTCATGTAAATTGAATCATTCAATATGTAACCCTTGGTGTGTGGCTTCTTTTACCTAACATAATATTTTTAAGTTTCATCCATGTTGTACCATGTATCAGAACTTTATTCCTTTTTATGGCTGAATACTATTACATTGTATGTCTATGCCATATTTTGTCCTATTCATTTGCTGATAGACATTTGAGATGTTCCCATCTTTTGGCTATTGTAAATAGGGCTGCTATAAACATTCATGTGTATGTTTTAATGTCTGTTTTCAATTCTTGAGGGTATTAAGAGTAGAATTGCTGGATCATAGGCTAATTCCATGATTAAATTTCTGAGGAAACTCCAAACACTCTCCATAGTGGCTGTGCTATCTTACATTCCCACTCGTGGTGCATGAGGGCTCCAATTTTCCATGTCCTCATCAACACTTGTTTTTTTTCTTTTTCCTTTCATTATTATTGCCATCCTGTGAAGTGGGTGTGAAGGGGTTTCTCACTGTGTTTTTGTTTTGTTTTTGAGATGGAGTCTAGCTCGGTCACCCAGGCTGGAGAGCAGTAGCACAATCTTGGCTCACTGCAACCTCTGCCTCCTGGGTTCAAGCAATTCTTCTGCCTCAGCCTCTCAAGTAGCTGGGACTACAGGCGCATGCCCCCACACCCAGCTCATGTTTATATTTTCTATTTTTCTTTTTATAAGAGATGAAGTTTCCCTATGTTGGTTAGGCTGATCTCGAACCCCTGACCTCAGATGATCCACCTGCCTCAGCCTCCCAAAGTTGCTGGGATTACAGGTGTGAGCCATTGTGCCGGCCTCATTGTGATTTTGATGTACTTTTTGTTAATAGCTAAAGATGTTGAGCATCTTTGCACGTGCTTTTTGGCCATTTGTATAAATGTTGGTAATTGAGCTTTATACCCACCGTGCCCTCCAGGCTGTGAGCTCAGTGACAGTGGAGGATGCCGCTCCTTCTCCTTAGTGTCTTCAGTGCAAAGGGCAACTGACATCCTAGGGGAAAAATATCCAAAACCTATTTTTAAATACAGGCTGAATGAAGTAAAGAATAGCCCAGGAGATTCTGCCAACGGTAGAAGCTGGGAGAATCAGGGTGGAGAAGACACCAACCAGATGGAATGGGCAAACCAATGAGATGGGACGTCAGCTGGGACTTGAGGGATGAGCACATTTTGATCTAGATCCTCAGTTCCTTTCAGTTCCATTAATTCATTTGTTCATCAATGCAATAAACAGATCCTAAGTGATTATGTTATGCTAGGAGGCGGGAGCCAGGGCGGGCTCCTGTGTGTTTGAGATCGAAGGAATATCTGACCTTGGGACCTCACACCTGCCTCAGGTCCAGCCCCCTCTGTAGCAGGCACCCTCCCAGTGCCCCACAGCTGTAACTGCTCCTAACTTGGTGTTTTACTCTCTATCCCAAGCTGATGGACCTCTAATATGTGAAAATGAGAACAAGATGAGGGATGAGGGTTCAAAGTGCTTTATTGGTTTAAGTGATTCAGAACAAAATCAGATTTAAACTTGATGCAGATTTGTTCTCATTTTCTTTTTTTTTTTTTTTGGTTCCAATCTGTTTCCCACCATCTTCCCATCACTTCCCAAGGGTTAGAGTTGACACATTTGCCCTGGCTGTTTTTTGATTATTCAATTAAATAGTCCCAAGATTTTTTTTAAATGGAAATTCTTATTTCTGAATTCTATAATGACAGTGCTCGGTGGTGAGCTTTGGTTCTTTGATATCATGATAAAAGTTATCATACATATCTGTACACATCTGAAAGTTTAAAGAGGCTTTCACAAAGATGATCTCATTTACTTTCTTCAAAAACCTGGAAAGTACGCACTACCACTGTCAGTTTACAGAAGAATAAACTAAGGCACGGAGAGGTGAGATGACTTGCCCAAGTCCACACCATTCACAAGTGACAAAGCCAAGACTTCATCCTAGCCTTTTGACTTTTAAATCTTCTGATATTTCTTCTTATCTATAAGAGCATTATAAAAATTGTAGCACAGGAACAAATCATGTTGTACATGTGATCATATTTTTTCTTTTTTTTTTAAGATGGAGTCTTGCTCTGTCCCCCAGGCTGGAGTGCAGTGGTGCAATCTCAGCTCACTGCAACCTCTGCCTCCTGGGTTCAAGCGATTCTCCTGCCTTAGCCTCCTGAGTAGTGGGGACTACAGGTGCACGTCACCACCACGCCTGACCTGTGATGGTATTTTCTAACAGGTTAGTAACAGTTAAAATCTGGCAAGCAGAGCTCCCTGCCTTAGTTTCCAACTCTCTTAACATTTTTCATATTTGATTTTTGGAAGCCAATTTCTTGGCAAGTGATCCAAACAGAATTTCCCAAACCTAAGCCGTACCCTTGATGAAATGACTGTTTTTCCCAAAATAATTCATGGGCAAACTATTAAATGTTGTGCTCAGTGACCAGGGACACAGCTGGCAAAAAGCACCATATAAAGTTTTTCTATTTGCTGAGACGGTTTCGTGCTTGATCCTCACGGACTGCTCTTAATAATTTAGTCACGCACTCCTCTGCAGTATATTGCTTCCACAATGCTAATTTAAACCATGTCAGTGTGCTTGCAATGTAACTGACAATAGCCAAAATTTAAGAAAAGGAATCGTTTCTCCAAGTTAAATATGTACTATTCATCTGTGAACATCATGCTTGAGATGCTAGTTAGAATTCTCTCTCCCTTCTTGTCCCCCTTTCTGTGTCTCCTTCTCTCTCCTTCCCTCTTTCCCTCTCCCCTCAACTTCCTCTCCCTGTTTTGTCTCCCCCCTTTTCCTCCATCTTCTCTCCCTCCCTCCCTCCTCTTCCTCCTCTCTCTCTCTCTCTCTCTCTCTCTCTCTCTCTCTC
>PVKP010037794.1:0-21381 GCA_004027715.1 Plecturocebus donacophilus | reverse complement strand
ATATCTTTAAAATTTTGATAGTTAAATGATTCAATGAGTAAAAAATCAGATAAATGTAGAAGATTAGGCATTCTTCAAGGCAACTGGCCTATATTCATTTTAAAAAATGTAATGTCTTCAGGAAAAGAGAGAGAGAAGAATAGTTTATTTTTTATAGATTGAAAAGGATTAAGAAATATAACTACCAAATATAATCTGTGAATCTTGATTGAATCCTGAAATAAAAATTTTAGTAGCAATGTCAGAAGAGTATTTAACAGTTTCCCAAAATTGATAGACATTTGTTCTTATCATTAAACATAATTCATAAAATTTATTCTTCATAACATGTACTTCAAGAATGTGATTATTCTTACAATTTAATAGGAGTTGGTTTTCCCTCATTGTCAAAGATATTGCTGAATTTTCTGGAGCTAATACTAATTAAAATAAAAATATCACAATTTCAAATTGATTTTCCTCAGGCATAAATCTATGCTGTTCTAGCAGTCTTAATCTTTTTTCGGATTTAAATTATAAATTATAATACAAAAAAATACCACCATTGAACTGCTTATAACCTTACTTTTTCAAAGCTAATTTTTTCCTTTGAATTTATGAATTTTGGCAGAGTTTATTACTGTAGTTCATGGCATCCTTGCAATTTTAGTTTTTCCCCAAGTACTCAAAAATGACTGTAATTAAGCTTTTAAAAATTTTTTCCTTTATTTGAGGTAACCATCTTTAAGCAAATATGTAAAGATAATAATAATGTTTTATAAGTAATGAAAATGGACATTTTCTAATTTGTACAAAGTTAAAGACAAATGTAATTATTCTTTTCCACCGTGTAAAGTATTTACAGTGAAACCTGTGCCACTTAACTAAAACAGTAGTGCTCTGAAAAATGTACTAATTTCTATATTTTTATCAATTTCTAGTAATTCAATAAGTATTTGACTATTTTGGAAAATATCAGATTCAACCCAATATTTCAGTGTAATTTGAGAGTGACTGGCCAGTTAAGCCAAACGAGTCATGTATTTTTTTCAAACTCATTTTTTTCTCTCTTCTCAATAGACTTTTGTCTATAAATTAAGAGATTTAGTCAATTATACTGTCATTTAACTTACATACTCTTTGTACTTACCAATGTATTATTGATATAATTTTATTTTTAAGTACAACTCAAATGCTATAGAATTATTTGAAGTTAAACAATTCTTAAAATTAGAGGGTTTATATTAATAAATATTATTTTACTTCTTTAAGTTATCAGTTATTTTGTACAGGTTCCATTCAAAATATTTTGATGGATTCTGTACTGCTAACTTGATTTAATTCATTTTTTTTCCAAGGTAAAAAGAGAGATGGCTAGAGGATCTTTAAATTATTCCATCACTCCATGAACATACCTATGTTTTAATTTAAATTACAAATGCATTAATAATTTGAATTTATAATTTTGACAGAGCTTGTGTCTATATTTTTATTTCACAGAAAATTAGTAAAGATCATAAAGATTAGAATAAGGCAACCTTGGCTGATCTCTCAATTTCTTCTAAACTTGAATTTTTTGCAAACATATATCTGATAAGGATTAACATTCAAAATTTATAGAGAACACATACAATTCAAGAGGAGAAAAACAAATAACCCTATTTGAAAATGGGTAAATCTGAATAGACATTTCTCTAAAAAAGGCACAACAGTGGCCAAGTATATGTAACGGTGCTCAGCACCACTAATCACTGGGGAAATGCAAATTAAAATCACTGTAAGATACCACCTCACAATTGTTAGGGTGACTATCATAAAAAAGCCAAAAGAAGGTAAATGTTGGTGAGGGTGTAGAGAAACTGAATGCTCACACACTGTTGGTGAGAGTTTAGATTGGTGCAGCCAGTATGAAAACAGTATGGAGGTTTATAACAATATAGAACTACCATATGACACAACAATCCTTCTTCTGAGTGTGGACTGAAAGGAAATGAAATCAACACTTCGTAAATGTACCTGCACTTCTATGTTTATTTCAGCATTATTCACAGTAGCCAAGATATAGGCACAATCTAATTGTCAACAGACAAATGGATGAAGAAACTGTGATATATATATACATAATTTCTTTGTTCATTTCTATATATATACAAAAATATTATTCAGCCTTATAAAAATAGGAGATTCTGCCATTTGTCACAGCATGGGTGAAATTAGAAGAAAGTATGTTAAATGAAATAAGTCAAACAGAAGTAAAAATATTGCATGGTCTCATTTATATGTATAATTTTAAAAAAATAAAATATACAGAGATAAAGAATAAAACAGTGGTTACCAGGGGGAGGAAGTTGGTGTGATTAGGGGTAAAGAAGGCATGTATGTCAAAGGATACAAACAAGTAGATATGTAGTATGAACAAGTCCAGAGATCTAATGTACAGCATGTGGTCTGTAGCTTATAAAATTATATTGTATTTGAGACTCATGCTAAATTAGTAGATTAGCTGCTCTTGTTATGAAAACAATAAGTAACTATGTGAGACGATGAATATGTTAATCCAGTTTACTATAGTAACCATCTTACTAGATGTATCTCATAACATCATGGTAAATACTAAATACCTTAAATATACACACTTAGTTTTATTCTTTAAAAAACTTGGATTTTATAAATTTATTTTTTAAAGTCAATAAATATTGTTGGTTATTGAACAATTTATTATGTAGAATGTATCAGATGCTCAAGATACAGTAGAAGGCTAATTAGACTTGGAGCCTGTCTTAACAAAATTTAAATTTAGTGATTTAACCTCTCTAATTCTCAGTTTTTTTTCACTTACAAGTAGATTTCTTAAATTTATTTTTAATTTTTGGGGTACATAGTAGGTGTATATATTTATACGTTACATGAAATATTTTGATATAGGCATACAATGCATAATAATCACATCAAGGTAAATGTGATATCCATCACCTCAAGCATCTATCCTTTGTGTTACATGCAATCCAATTATAGTCTTATTTATTTTTAAATGTGCAATAAAATTATTTTTGATTATAGTCACCCTGTTGTCCCACCAAATACTGAGTCTTATTTATTCTTTCTATTTTTCGTACTCCTTAACCATCCCCCCACTTTTTCTCTAACACCCCACTATACTTGCCAGCTTCTGGTAACCATCTTTTTAGTCTGTTTCCATAAGTTCAATTATTTTAATTTTCAGATCCTACAAATAGGTGAAAACATGCAATGTTTGTCTTTCTGAGCCTGATTTATATCATTTAACATAATGATCTCCAGTTCCATCCATGTTGTTGCAAATGATATGAGCTCATTCTAGCACAAATGTGTGGTAATTGTGCATGGCAATTGTGAGTTGCATTTCTGATTTGGTTCATGGTTTGGAAGTTGTTAATGTATAGGAATAACAGTAAATTTTGTATGTTGATTTTGTAACCTGAAGCTTTGCTGAAGTTGTTTATCAGCTGAAGGAGCTTTTGGACCAAAACTATGGGGTTTTCTATATATAAAATCATGTCATCTGCAAACAGGGATAGTTTGACTTCCTCCCTTCCTATCTGGATTCCCTTTCTTTCTTTCTCTTACCTGATTACCCTGGTCAGGGCTTCTAATACTATGTTGAATAGGACTTGTGAGAGAAGCCATCCTTGTCTTGTGTTGGTTTTCAAGGAGAATGCTTTCAGCCTTTGCCCATTCAGTATGATGTTGACTATGGGTTTGTCATAGATGGCTCTCATTATTTTGAGGTATGTTAACAGTTTTTAACATGAAGGGAGATACAATTTACAATGTTACTGAAAGCCTTTTTTCTATTTATGGAAATAATCATGTGGTTTCTGCCTTTATGTCTGTTTATATGATGAATCACATTTTTTTTATTTGCATTTGTTGAACGAACCATGCATCCCAGGCACAAAGCCTAGTTGATCATGGTGAATTAGCTCTTTAATGTGCTGCTGAATTTTGTTTGCTAGTATTTTGTTGAGGATCTTTGCATCCATGTTCATCAAAGATATTGGCCTGGAATTTTAGTTTGTTTGTTGTGTTTTTGCCAGGTTTTTGTATCAGGATGATTTTGGACTCATAGAATGAATTGGAGAGAATTCCCTCCTCAATCTTGGGGGAATAGTTTCAGTAGAAAGGGTATCAGTTCTTCTTTGTACATCTAGCAGAATTTGGCTGTGAATCTATCTGGTCCTGGGCTTGTTTTGGTTGGTAGGAGATTTATTACTGATTCAATTTTGGAGCTTGTTATTAATCTTTTCAGGAACTCAGTTTCTTCCTGGTTTAGTCTTAGAAGGGTATGTGTGTCCAGGAATTAATCTGTTTCTTCTACATTTTCTAGCCTGTGTGGATAGAAGCGTTCATAGTAGTCTCTGATGGTTATTTGTATTTCTATGGGGTTGGTGGTAACATTCTCCTTTTCATTTCTAATTTTTTTTTAAATCTTTTCCCTATTCTTCCTTGTCTAGCTAATGGTTTATCTTATCAATTAAAAAAAAAAAAAACCCTGGATTGCTTGGTCTTTTGAATTTTTTTTTTTAATCTCTCAATCTTCTTCAGTTAAATTCTAATTTTGGTTATTTTTCGTCTTTGATTAGCTTTGGGGTGGATTTTCTCTTGCTTCTCTAGTTCCCTTTGTTGTGATGTTAGGTTGCCAATTTGAGATCTTTATCACCTTTTGATGTGGGCGTTTAGTGGTATAAATGCCTTGTATGTGTCCTAGGGATTCTGGTAAGTTGTGCTTTGTTCTCTTCATTTTCAAAGAACTTCTTGATTTCTGTCTTCGTTACATTATTTACGCAAAAGTCATTCAGGAACAAGTTTTAAAATTTCTATGTAATTGTGTGTTTTTGAGCGATTTTCTTAGTCTTGTTTTCTATTTTTATTGCACTGTGGTTTAAGAATCTCCTTTTTTCTTAGTCTGGCTAAAGTTTTGATAGTTTTGTTTAGCTTTTCAAAAAACCAACATTTGGCCAGGCATGGTGGCTTATGCCTGTAATCCCAACACTTTAGGAGGCCAAAGTAGGCAGTTTACTTGAGGCCAGGAACTCGAGACCAGCCTGGTTAATGTGTCAAAACCCTGTCTCTACTGAAAATATGAAAATTAACAGGGCGTGGTGGTGGGTGCCTGTAAGCCCAGCTACTTTAGGAGGCTGAGGCAGGAGAATCGCTTGAACCTGGGAGGCTGATGCTGCTGTGAGCCAAGATTGTGCCATTGCACTCCAGCCTGTGCGACAGAGACCAAGTTTCAAAAAAACAAAAAACAACACAACAAAAAACTAACTTTTATGTTATTGGTCTTTTGTATTGTTTTCTTCATTTTAAATTCCTTTTTTGCTGCTCTATTCTTTATTATTTCTTTATTCTACTAATTTGGGATTTGGTTTCTCCTTATTCTTACAGTTCTTTAAGATTCATCATTAAGTTGTTAATTTGAAGTTTTCCTTTTTTGATGTACTCATTTATAGCTATAAACTTACCTCTTAATACTTCTTTCTCTGTATCCCATAGGTTTTGTTATGTTGTATTTTAATTTCTATGTGTTTCAATAAATTTTTAAATATTTTTCTCAATTTTTTAATTGACCCACTGGTCATTCAGAAAGATATTGTTTCATTTCCATGTGTTAGAATATATAGTGTCCAAAATTTCTTTTGTTTTTGATTTCTAGTTTTATTTCACTGTGGTCAGAGATGTTTGATAATATTTGTTTCCTTGAATGTTTTAAGACTTGTTTTTGACCTAATATATGGTCTAACCTTGAGAATGATCCTGGTGCTGATGATAAGAATGTGTATTCTGCAACCACTCAATGAAATGTTCTATAAATATCTATTAAGTTCTATAGTCCAGATTAAGGCTTATGCTTCTTTGTTGGTTTTCTGTCTAGAAGATCCTACAAATGCTGAAAGTGAGGTGTTGAAGTCTCCAGCTATTGCTGTGCTCTCTTTTTAGCTGTAATAATATTTGTTTTCTGTATCTGGGTCCTCCAGTGTTGGGTACATATATATTTAAAATTGTGATATCCTATTGCTGAAATGACCCCTTTATGATTATATAATAACCTTCTTTGTCTCTTCACATGGTTTTTGTGTTGAAATCTATTTTGTTTGATCAAAGTGTAGCTACTCTTGCTCTTTTTTTTTGGTTTCCATTGGCATGGAATGTCTTTTTCAGTCTATCAGTGTTTTTATAAGTGAAGTGTGTCTCTTATATAGGAAACAGATCACTGGGTATTTTTTTTTAGTTCATTAAGCCTTTTGATGTCTTTTTATTGGAGAGTTTAGTCCATTTACTTTCAGACTTATTATTGATAATTAAGGGGTTACTCCTGCTATTTTGTTATTTGTTTTCTGGTTAATTTATGGTCCTCTCTCTCTTCTTTTCTTCCTTCTTGTCTTCCTTTCAGTGAAGGTAATTTTTTTTTATGTATGATTTAATTTCTTGCTTTTTATTTTTGTGTACCATTTACATGTTTTTTAATTTGAAGTCACTACAAAGCTTGCAAATACTATCTTATAACATTTATTTAAGCTGATAACAACTTAACACTGCACAAACAAAAAGAAAACTAATAAAAACTCTATACCTTAACTTTGTCCCTTACTTTTTAACTTTTTGCTGTTTTTTATTTTCATCTTATCCTAATATTTATGTCTTGAAAAGTTATCGCAGTTATTTTTTTGATTTGCTTATCATTTAGTCTTTCTACTTAAGAGCAGTTTACACACAACGGTCATAGTGTTTTATTAACATATGTTTCCCTGTGAACTTATTATGTGTTACCAGTGAGTTTTGTACCTTAAAATGATTTTCTTTTGTTCGTTAATATATTTTTCTTGTGATAAAAGTACTCCTTTTAGCATTTATTGTAGGGCAGGTAGGCTGTTGGTGAAATCCTTCAGCTTTTGTTTGTCTGGGAAACATCTTCATATGTTTCCCCTTCATATTTGAAGGAGATTTTTTCCACATATACTATTGTAGGGTGTACATGTTTTTTCTTTCAGCACTTTAAGTATGTCATGGCACTTTCTCCTGGCATGTAAGGTCTCTACTGAAAAGGCTGCTGCCACACATATTAGAGCTCCATTGTATTTGTTTCTTTTCTCTTACTGTTTATAGGATCCTTTGTTTATTCTTGCCCTTTGGAAGTTTGATTATTAAATGCCTTAAAGTAGCTTTCTTTGGGTTTAATCTGCTTGGTGTTCTATAACCTTCATGTAATAGGATATTAATATTTTTCTCTAGGTTTGAGAAGTTCTGTGTCATTATCCCTTTGAATAAACTTTCCATCTCTGTCTCTTTCTCTACCTCCTGTTTAAGGCCAATAACGTCTAGATTTGCCATTTTGAGGCTATTTTCTAGTTTTTGTAGCATGCTTCATTGTTTTTTATTTTGTCTCTTCTGACTGTATTTTCAAATAGCCTGTCTTCTAGCTCATTAGACCTTTCTTCTGCTTGATCAATGGTTATATTAAAAGGATCTGGTGTATTTTTTAGTATGCCAATTGCATTTTTCAGCTCATAGTCTCAGCTTGATTTGTTTTAATTATTTCAGTCTCTTTGTTAATCTGATAGAATTCTGAATTCCTTCTCTGCATTATCTTAAATTTCTTTGAATTCTCTCAAAACAGTGACTTTGAATTCTCTGTCTGAAAGGTTACATATCTGTGTTTCTCCAGGATTAGTCCCTGTTGCCTATTTCGTTTGTTTGGTGAGGTCATATTTTCCTGGGTGGTCTTAATGCTTGTGTTTGTGTCTGGGCATCAGAGAGTTAGGTATTTACTGTAGTCTCTGCAGTGTGGGCTTGTTATTACTTGTCCTTTCTGGGAAGGTTTTCCAGGTGTTTGAAAGGATTTTGGTTTCATGATTAAAGTTACATCTTCTTTAGGGGACACCCTAAATCAGTAACACTGTGTTTTTTGCGGACTCATAAAGTTTACTGCCTTGAAGGTCTTGGATAAAATCCAAAAGAATTCTGTGGATTACCAGACAGAGACTCTTGTTCTCCTCCCTTACTTTCTCCCAAACAGAATCCTTCTCACTGTTCAGAGCTGCCTGGTGCTGGGGGTAAAGTGACACAAGCACCCTTGTGGGCACCATTGCTGGAACTGTGCTGGGTCAGACATGAATACAGTACAGCACTGGGTCTTGCATGTGGCCCACTGTAACCATTACCTGTCTACTGCGTATTTGCACTCAAGGCCATGGGGTTTTACAATCAACAGTTGGTAAAGCTAGCCAGGCTTGTATTTTTCCCTTCAGGGTGGTGATTTCCCCCAGGGTCCAGGTGGCTCCAGCAGTGCCATCTGGAAGCCAGAGACTGGAATAAAAAAAAGTCCTAGAAGTTGGCCTTATGTTCTATTGAACTGTGACAGAACTGTCACTCAAGCTACAAGACACTGTCCTTCCCACTCTTCCCTCTCCTTTCCTTAGGCAGGGAGCCTTACTCGGTAGCCACTGCCATATTAGGCCTACAGGGAGAACTGCCAGGCTACCAGTGATGTTCCCTTAAGGCCCAAGGGCTCTTAAGTCAGCTTGTGGTAAATGCTGCCTGACCTGGGACTCACTCTTCAGGGCAGCGGGCTCCCCTCTTGCCCAAGGAAGGTCCAGAAGATGCTATCCAAGAGTGAAGATCTGGAATTGGGGATCTCAAGAACCCACGTAGTGCTCGACTCTTCTGTGTCTGAACTGGTAACCAAGGTGCAAGACAAAGTTTCCTTTACTTTTCCTACCATTTTCCTCAAGAAAAGAAATCTCTCCCCCTCGCCATTATACCTGGGAATATGCTAAGTCTCACCTGAAGCCAGATATTCTCAGTCTCAACCAAGGCCAATGGCATACTATCTCTTTATTGCTGCTGGTTAGTCAGGGCCCAAGGGCTCTTTAGTCAGAAAATGGTGGGCCTGGCTGGATCTAGGTCTTTTCCTTCAAGGCAGTAGGTTCTCCTCTGGCCCAGGATGTGTCTAGAAATGTTATTTCGGATCTAGGGCTTGAAAAGGGGTCCTTTTGACTTTGACTGGTGTCCTGTCCTGATGTAGTTGAGCTAATATCCAAGATGCAAGGCAAAGTCCTCTTACACTTCCCTCTCTTCTCCTCAAGCTGAAGGAAGGGGTCTCTTTTGGAATGGTGAGTTGTGCAGCCTGATGTTGGGTAAAGGATGATGGAAGAACTCCCTTAGTTGCCCAGGCTGATAACTCAGTAGGTTGTGTGACCCTCATGTCCACTGGCTCTGAGTCCAGTTCAGCATTAGGACTTTCAACTTTAATTAGGGCTCCACATTACTTTAGCCCATGATGACAGGGCTTGCTTGAACTCAGGCTTTGACTACTGGGATGGGTGATTCCCCTCTGTCTAAGGCTGGCTTAAATACTTTCCCCATAGGTGAGTGTCAGCTCATTTCAGCCTGGTTTTTCTTTCTGTTGTGACAGAGTGGCAATGATTTCAATGCAACATCTCACAATCCCTGTGCTCACCTTCTCCCAAGTGCACAGATTCTCTTTCTGCATGATGCAGTCATGCTGGGGGATGGAGAAGGCATGGGTTTGGGAATTCAAGACTGTCTTTCCTACCCTTTTTCAGTGCCTCTTTCAGCAATATAAATTTTAAACCAGGTACTGTGAGTACTTACTTGATTCTTGGCTCTTGTAAAAGTGCTTTTTTGTATATAGATAGTTGTCAAATTGGTATCCTTGTAAGGGGGGTGATGATTGGTGGAGCCTCTTATTTGGTCATGTTACTCTACCCCTCCTTACCTATAAACAGTTTCATAATCTGTAAGTCTACATTTAATAATCTATCATCCAGAATTGGTGAAGGATTAGATTATATCAATGTTTTAGGAACATATAGACTATATAGATGTTTTAGGAATATAAAAGTCAGAAAATTAATTTTAGTTTAGCCATTTGGAATTGCATTTAGTTACTTGTAACAGCCCTTAATAGTGGCTTAAATAATCAAATGGTTTATTCTTTTATGAAATAATAATCTAAAAGTAGGCTCACCAGTCAGCCATAAAATCATCAGTGTCCTAGGTTTCTTCTGATTATCTGCCTTGCCCTTTTTTGATGTGCTCCATCTTTCAGTTGGCTCCATGACTGCAAGAAGGCTTCTAGATGTCCAGCCATCTTATTCACTTTCCAGGAAGAAAGTAGGGGAAGAGAAAGGGACAAAAAGGAAGTTTCCCTTGTTGCATAATCTTTTTGAAATTTCTTGTAAAAAGATTTCAGAAGCTTACCTGTTGACTTCCATTTTCATACTGTCAATCACACCTAACTACATAGGAGCTCACTGACACCTTGAATAAAAACAGATCTGTGTTACTAAAGATGAGAAGAGTGGGTATTGGATGAGCTGATAGCAATCTCTGCCAGAGGTTCTTTCCCTTCTCATTCTGCAAAACATACTTTTTCCCTCCATTTGATATGTAAAAATAATTTTCCAACAGCTAACTAGGGAGGTGTAAGATATCTACAAGGAGAACTATAAATCACTGCTCAACGAAATGAGAGATGACACAAACAGATGAACAAAACATTCTAGGCTCATGCATAGGAAGAATCAATATCATTAAAATGGCCATATTTTCCAAAGCAATTTATAGGTTCAATATTATTCCTGTGAAACAACCATTGAAATTCATCAGAGAATGAGAAAAAAACTATTTGAAATTCATGTAGAACCAAAATAGAACCCAAATGCAATCCTAAGCAAAAAGAACAAAGCTGGACATATCATGCTACCCAACTTCAAACTACACTACGAGGTGATGATAACCAACGCAACATGGTACTGGTACAAAAACAGAGACATAGACCAATGAAACAGAATAGAGAATCCAGAAATAAGACTGCACACCTACAATCTGATCTTAGACAGCCCTCACAAAAAAAAAAAAAAGCAATGGAGAGGGGCTCCCTATTCAATAAATGATGCGGGGAGAACTGGCTTGCCCTGTGCAGAAGATTGAAATGGGACCCTTTCCTTACATAATATGTAAAAATAAACTCAAGATCAATTAAAGGCTTAAATGTAAATCCCAAAACTATAAAAAACCTGAAAGACAGCTTAGGCAATATCATTCAGGACAGAGGCACAAGCAAATATTTCATGATGGAGATGCCAAAAGCAATTGCAACAAAAGCAAAAATTGACAAATGGGATCTAATTAAACTTAAGAGTTTCTACACAGAAAAAGAACTATCAACAGAGTAAACAGAAAAGCTACAGAATGGGAGGCAATTTTTGAAAACTATGCATCCAACAAAGGTCTAATATCTAGCATCTATAAAGAACTTAAACAAATTTACAGGAAAAAAACATTAAAAAGTGGACAAAGGAGATGAACAGACACCTTTCAAAAGAAGACATACATGTGGCCACAAGCATATGAAAAAAACTCAACATCATTAGTCATTAAAGGAGAGCAAATCAAAACCATAATGTGATACCATCTCACACTAGTCTGAATGGCTATTATTAAAAAGTCAAAACAAAACAACACAGATGCTGGTGAAGTTGTGAAGAAAAAGGAATGCTTAAACACTTTTGGTGGGAATGTAAATTAGTTCAACCACTGTAGAAGACAGTGTGGCAATTCCTTAAAGACCTAAAGACACAAATACCATTTGACCCAGCAATAACTTTACTGCATATATATATATACAAAGGAATATAAATTATTCTATTATAGAGACACATACACTTGTATGTTCATTGCAGCACTATTCACAAAAGCAAAGACATAGAACAACCTAAATGCCCACGGATAATAGGCTGGATAAATGGTACATATACATAAATAAATATGATACAAATACATCGTGAATACTATGCAGTCATAAAAAAGAATGAGATCATGTCCTTTGCAGAGACATGAATGGAGCTGGAGGCCATTATTCTTAGCAAACTGACACAGCAAACTTAGAAAATCAAATACAGCATGTTCTCTTATAAGTAGGAGCTAAATGATGAGATACATGGACACACAGAGGGGAACAACACACACTAGGGCATATTGGAAGGTGAAAGATGGGAGGAGGGAGAGGATCAGGAAAAGTAATTAATGGGGACTAGGCTTAATATCTGCATGATGAAATAATCTTAAAACAAACCCCTATGACACAAGTTTACCTATGTAACAATGGTATTAATCTCTAAAACAAATTTTTAGAGAAAAATTATTTAATATAATTAAATATATATAAAATTTATATATTATATATATAATATTTTAATATAAAAATATGTCTTAAAAAATTAAAATCGCTGTTGTTTAGGCACTTATTTCCATTTGTTTGCTAATATTATAATAGAATAAAATTTTAACTCTGAGGAAACATTAACAAGTACTATTTCCATGTGAGCTATTCAAAGCATGGTTCAGATCATTGGCAATTAATGGTCTAATTTTTTGTCACTTAAGTATAAAAATTAAGATAAGAGTAAATGTTTCAATACATTTATAGAAGTTCAACAGATTAATAATATGGATATATAATTTAATAATTAAGATGACGTATTTTGTCTTTTTTTGTTTCTCTAGTCACTTTGATTGCATTTTACAAAATTATTTATTCATGACACATTGAAAATTTAAAAACAGATAGAAATGGACATTTTACTTATAATCTTTTCAGTTTTTAGACAAGAGTAAAGTATGTAAGGCTGAGATATGATCCTATAAATATAATACAATAATTATAGAACCCATTTTGCTAGATCAACTGTGTAATAACAATCATGTTATAAGTTCAAAATTACAAACTAGCAATCTCTTAACACCTAAGCATTGCAACATAATAGCTTGGGAAAATTTTCATTACATTATAATTATTTATTCAGTAAATTGTAGTGAAAAAGTGTAACCAAATCACTGCTGAAAGTTGGAGTCTCAAAATTGACATTTTGGAGGGATGAGGTAGGATAACTTGGGCTAGATAATTTTTCTATAAAATTTTTGCACAAAAATTATTTTTCTGTAAATTCAAGGGTATGTGGTTTATTTGTTCCACAATAACATTAACATATAATGGAGAAATTTTTTTTACTGTTATTCATTATTTTCTTACTTTCTATTGAGGTCCATTGATTAACATAGACATAGTAAGTTTTCAAAACATGCAGAATAGTAACCTTACACTAAACTTTAAGGGATATATGATATAATCTAAAGTCAAGAACTATTTTTCTGTTCTAAATTAAAAATCTGATGAAACAGGAATGAAAAATACAACCATTAATTACTCTTAATATGTTCAGTTTACATTAAATTATTAATGAACAATATCATTTAATTCTTCTATCTTCTTTGTTTTTGCACTTTTGAATTGGTAGTATGTTGAGACCAGAGATATTATTTGTAACAAAAACTTCAGCTTGAGTTTGGAGTCATCTGTGCTCCAAGATTAACATGCAAAATAACAGCCTCTTCCACATGGTTTTTAATTTGTGGCACAACATTTGCTCACTTCTCAATAGGATCTTTAATATTTTTTGCAGTCTTGAGAAATCTGTTTCTGAGGAATTGTAAAAGAAGTACCAGCTATTTCAGTCATGATCTGAGCAATATTCCTGGGAAAACACAGAAGGCAGGAAGCAGCAAGCAGGAAGCCAGACCAGACTCAGAGGAGGAATATGAGGAAGGAGAATATTTACTGTACAAAGGCACATATACAACCCATCCATTACTTAACATGTTCAGAATTATTGTAGACCCTCAACATATGCCTGTCAAATAAATTAGAATAAAAATGTCAAAGACAGAGCTCAGGCATGGATGGTGGAAGTGACACAATAATAAAGTATAAAAGGAAGCAATTTTCCTTACTGTACTACAAATTCACTGAGCTCAAACACAACATTAATTCATTTTTGTATCTATGATAGCTACCACATAGAAGTTTAATCAATGTGTGCAATGAATGAATACATGATTTATGATGGCTTCAATGAAAACAGAAACAGAAACTGTATGGTCTAAGTGAAATTGAAGTGGATTTAGAAACGGAAGTGAGAACATGGATAAAATTTTAACATATAAGGAACCAAGAAGAAATGAAGAGTGAGGACAGGAGGGACAGATGGAGGCAGGGATAAAGACAGGTGACTGTAAAGTGGTATGTGTGGGTGGGTGTTTATAGGTGTTGATGGAAAAGGTCAGGGTAGAGGGAAAGATTGAAAACATAAGGGTGAGACCACTGAATGAGTAAGAACTACAAATTTCACAAAAATTATATACTCTTAGTTTCTTTTTCAAATTAGAACAAAAATGTCAATAAAACAATAAAACAGATTGAAATTTTATTATCTAATAATATATGAAGGTATGATTAAAATGCATAGCATACAACTTGATTACTTGATATTCTTCAAACCTGTAATTTTGTAAGAACAAAAGGAAGTGAGAGATTGCATCCAAAGAAAAATAATTATTTGCAACAAGTTAAACTAACCAATAATCAAGCTTCTGAGTTTCTCAACCAAATTCCTTGGAATTATGGACAATAATCTGAAATCAGGTTATCAGAATTCATTTTGTAATGACATGCCATTAGACTTAATAAAATTCAACTGAGTTTTCTAACTTTCCATCCTCAGTAGTGAGCCAAGGATAGAGTGGCTAGATCTGTCATTTCGTCTGATGAATTCTTTTTAAGGATTTAGGTAGTATATGTCTAAATGTTATACCTACAAATATAAACATTAATTCTCAGTGTCAATCAATGCTGGTTCAGCATTTACAAGTCTTCATATACTCTCACCTGAAGTGTTCTTTGAATACTCATTATTTGTTGATGAATGTCTCCTTTACTCCTTTACGCATAAACCTAAGGGATATCAAAATGCTATCAAGACAGGTGCAAGTCTCAACAAAGCAAAGTTACAAACAATTAGGACTTTTTGTTAATTTCTTCAATTTAAGATACCTCCAGCTACACTTCCCATTTAGAGTGAGCTGTGCAACCTGTCCAGCTGACACTTTTCTAATCAATTATTCTTTTTTATAACCAATATTTTTCTCTATATTTCTTTCTCAAAACTTCTCCATGACAACTTCAACATATACACAATCCCATTTACAAAAACACAGCCCATAATAACTCACAGATCTTTCTGAATGCCTCCTTTTTAGGTAGCCTTATCCAAGAGACCTCTTACTCTGCCTCTGCTCAAGACAACACCCAATCATGTTTTATCTCCTCTCCAACACATACTATTACTAATACTGAGGTTAACTACTACTACTTCTACTACCACTGCTACCGTCAGCACTACTGCCACCATAACCACCTACTAGTGCTACTAACTCCTGCCACTGCTGCCACTGTCATTGCTATGAATTTATCAAAACTCTGTTGTAAACCAGGAATGGTGGCAAACTCTTTCCTCATTATAGTTGTGTAAGGTAGACATTTTATTCATTATTCATTCATATTTTATCGGTGATAATATCAAAGCTAAAATAAGATTATGTAAACTGCTAGTAAATGTCAGAGTCTGGATTCAAACACAGGTCTCCTTGGTGCCAAAGCCTGGGTTGTTTCTATTTCATCAAACAATAAAAGGACAAAGAGAACAGAAGGACTGGATTTACTCAGGAACTGGCCAAGAAATCAGAGATCACTGAATTTAGAATCTGGAAAAACAGAAGTGCACATGCTGGAATTGACTTGGCCATCTGGAAAGCAAGAAGGAATGACTTTCCTGGTACAAGACATTCTGTTTCTTTTGTAATACTCTAGTTTACCTGTTGGTTGTTTAAAATGTAAATATCTCTTTGGGGACTAGATGTTTGGCACATACTGCTAAGTACTGTAGATATTAAGAGATGAAAAAGTTCACTGAGGCTCATAAAAATCGGAATTCATGTAGAATTATGCCAGTTTAACAAAGACACGGCTTTACCAAAGTTTTGAAGGACATTAATTAATGAAAAGGGATTGTATACTTCATGTCTATTTTATTTAATTACATCAAAAATGCAAGAATTTGAAGTTCATTGTGCCAGTTATCCATGAATTTGTGAAGTGCTGCATTATAAAAAAACAATTTCATTCATGATTTGAAAGTATAGAAATGGGAAGAAAGAGATAAGATAGAACCTCATATTCCTTATCTTAACCTACACAGTCCCTAGTAGAGAAAAGAAAGAAAACATTAAAATTATATAGGTATACATGTGCCATGCTGGTTTGCTGCATCCATCACCCCATCTTCTACATTAGGTATTTCTCCTAATGCTATCCCTCCCTCTATGTAACAAATCTGCACGTTCAGCACATGTGCTCCAGAACTTAAAGTATAATAAATAAATTCAAAAATAAAAATAAAAAAGTAAGTCTGTTATATGTAGCGAAACAAAACAAAACAAAACAAAAAAACAAACCAAAAACAAAAATAGAAGTTGCACAGTGAAAGGCCTTAAAATATATTTCTTTTAAAAAATTAACAAAATCAAATAAAAATAAGCAATTATTTGGTGTAAGCAAATACCATATATAATAAATGTTCGATAAACATCTGTTAAATAGTTTTTACTTGCAAATATATTTTAGCTCTCCAGGAAAGATAAAAAGTTGTGTTTAACCATTTAAGACCTCTCATATACAATTTTCTGATTTTATAGTTTATAACTTTAAAATTCACCATGTCAGTAAGTATTGGAAAGCCGTAACAGACCAGTAACAAATAAAAAGGTTGAAGTAGAAATTAAAAATCTCTCAAAAAAGAAAAGTCCAGGACCAGATGCTTTCATAGTTGAATTCTACCAAACATTCAAAGAATAATTACTACCAATTCTTTGTGACTCTTTCCAAAAAATAGAACTAGAGGGAATACTTCCAAACTCATTTTATGAAGTTAGCATCACTGTGGTACTAAAGCCAGACAAAAACACCACACGTAAAAAAATGCAAGCTAATGTCTCTATTAAATATAGATGGAAGAATCCTTAATAAAATGCTAGAAAACTGAACTCAACTATACATCAAAAAAATTGTGGATTATGACCAAGTGAGATTTACCACTGGAATGTTAATTTTGTTTAATGTATGCTAATCAATCAATGTGATACATTATATCAACAGAATAAAAGATTGAAACCACATGATCATCTCAACTGATATATAGAAAGCATTTGACAAGGCTCAACTTATTTTTTGATAAAAGTATCAACAATTGGGCATAAATGGAAATTCTCTTAACATATAAAAGTCATTTATTACAGGCTAACAGCTAACACCATAATCAATGGGAAAAAACTGAAAGCTTTTCTTCTAAGATTTGGTATATGGGAAACATGTCCAATCTCACCACTTCTATTTAACATAGTACTGATGTACTATAGCAAGGGCAATCAAACAAGAAAAAGAATCAGAAGGCATTCAAATTGGAAAGAAATTCTATTTGCAGGTGACATGGTCTCGTATGTAGAAAACCCTAAAGACTATACACATGCAAAATCTCTTTTAACTAATAAAGGAATTCAGTAAAGTTGCAAAATATAGAAGAACTTCCAAAATGAGTTGCATTTCTGTACACCAAAAATGACCAATAAAAAAATTAAAGAAAATCTAGTTTATGGTATATCAATAAGAATAAAATAAGAGAAATAAATTTGACCAAAGAGATGAATGCTCTGCACACTTAAGACTATAAAACACTGATGAAAAAATCTGAAGAATATTCTAATAAATGGAAAAATATTCTGTGTTCATAGATCAGAAGTAATATTGTTAAAATGTCTATACTACCCAAAGCTATGAACAGACTCAGTGAAATCTGTGTCGAAATTCCAATAGCATTCTTCACAGAAATAGAGAAAATAACTCTAAAATTTGTATGGAACCACCAAAGACCCCAGATAGCCAAAGAACCTTCAGAAAACAATGGGAGACATCACACATGCTGATTCAAATTATATTATAAATTAGATTACAAAGTAATCAAAACTGTATGGTATTGTCATAAAAACAGACACAGTGACTCTACAGAGTAGAGTGCCCAGAAATAAAACTGAGCTTATATGGTAAGCTAATTTTTGACAAAAACTCCAAGCATACACCATGGAGAAAGAATAGTCTCAATAAATGGTTTCAGACAAACTAAATATCCACTTGCAAAAGAATAAAATTGGACCCTTATTTCACACCATGCAGAAAAACCAACTCAAAAATGTGTTAAAGACCTAAACATAAGACCTGAAACCATAAAAGTTCTGGAAGAAAATATAGGGAAAAAGCTCTTTGACATTGCCTTTGGTAAAGATTTTTTTGGCCACCACACCAAAAATTCAAGCAACAAAAGCAAAAATTAACAACTTATAAGAAACAAGTCTATAGAAAAACCAGGCAACTCAATAGCATAAATAATACATAAATAAATGAAATGAACACCTAATTCAAAATGGTCAAAGGGATTGAATAGACATTTCTCCAAATAAGACATAAAAAATGGCCAACAGTTATGTGAAAAGGTGCTCGGTATTACTAATCATCAGGAAAATGCAAATTAAACCACAATGAGATATCATCTTATACCTGTTAGGATGACTATTATAAAAAAGATGAGATATAACATGTATTTCGGTGAGGACAGGGAGAAAGGGAGCCCTTGTACACTATTACTGGAAATGTAAATTCGTGCAGCTAATGATGGAAAACAGTATGAAGGTTTCCAAAAAATTAAAAACAGAACTACATATGCCCTGGCAATCGAACAGCTGGATATATACCCAAAAGAAATGAAATGAGCTACTTACAGAGATAGCTGAACTCTCATGTTCATTTTAGAATTATTCATAATAGTCAAGATAGGTAAAAAACCTAAATGTCTACTGATAGATAAATGAATAAAGAAATATATAATGAAATATTATTTAGCCTTAAAAAAGATTAAGACCCTACCATTTGCAAGATGGATATACCTGGAAGATATTATGCTAAGTGAAATAAGCCAGATACAGAAAAGAAAATACTTCATAATCTTGCTTATGTGTAGAATCTTAAAAAAAGTCCAAATACATAGAAACAAAGAATGAAACAGTGGTCGACAGGGGTGGGGAGAAGGGGAAATAGGGAGATGTAGGTTGAAGGGTCAAAGTTATAGATATGTAGAATGACTAGACCTAGACATCTAAGGCACAGCATAAGAACTATAGCTATAATACTGTATTCTATTGTGAAGTTTGCTAAAAGAATAGATTTTAGGTGCTCTTACAGCACACACTCACACACACACACGGTAACCATGTGAGATGTTGGGTATGTTAATTTAATTGACTATAGTAAACATTTCACTATGTATATCAATACATTATATTGTATACCTTAAATATATACAATTACAAAAAAAGGTCAGTGAATATAGATGATTCTAATGTAAAATTAGGCTGTCTTTAAAGACAAGTATAAATTAATAAAAGGAAAGGATTGATAAGGTATTTAATTTCATGTATTAAATCTCTTTCTGCTTAAAATATATTGAGTTGTTTCTGTTTTCTCTTCTAAATCCTGACAGATATTACAATGTGTTTATAAAATGCTGTGACCAAAAGGTAGAAATATTAATTAAAAAATAAAGAAAGAATGAAAATTTGAAAAAGAAATTCACCATGTGGTAAAAGTTCTTAAAGAAATATTTTGGAATGATTTACTAAATACAAATATTTTTATTCTTCTTCTTTGTTTTTCTTTTTTTTTGAGAGAAAGAGAGAGGAAGTTTTTTTTTTTTAAGAGAGAGAAAAAAGTAGAATAAAAGAGAAAAAAGAAAGAGAAAGAGGAAGAGAGAATGAGAATCTTGCTCTATTGCTCAGGATTTCATTTAAATCTGTGGAATGCTTATGCAATTACTAAAAAGTGATTTATTTCCTATTATGTGATCACTTTTAGAATAGGTATGATATAATATTGAAAAAAATATATGTTTTATGGATATGGGGTGGTAGGTTCTGTAAATATTTATTCAGACCTTTCTTATAGGCAAGGACACACAAAGACTTAGCATAAAGTGATGGAGGTAGATCTACCAACCTAATGGAAAGAAAAAAAAAACCAGATTTGAACTCAGAACTGAAACAAGCAAATTTAATAAATATTTTATTCTTCTTTTTAAAGGGATCTTTATTGTTCAACACCAATAACAGATACACATTTGTAAGTGGACATCACTTTTTTAAAAAAGAGATCTTACTGAAATATAATCTTTTAAAGCTTTATAAAAATCTTTTTTACTCTCAGAAATTATAGTTCTATGCATTTCAATAAAAAAGAAAATTGACATTTAAAAAATAAGTGGGAAAATGTTAAATATGTAAACAGATGCATGAATTAAAATGCAATTTTGTACATTCTCAACCGATCACAATAATCTCTATTATGTTCCAGAAATGTTATATAGATATGATTACAAATTTTCTATTTCTTTTGGGGAAAGATTGTACAATTATTAAAAATAAGATCACTATAATCTCTCCCTTTCTTTCCCTGCCTGATCCCACTGCCTTTTAAACTGTCTTTCATCCCCTGCCATTGCTACCATAGGTGATTCTATAGGAAATACTTTGAACTTTTAGATAATTTGAAGGTTCTAAAGGTTGAAAAGCGGCAGCATTTTTATAAAACTCATAATGGGAAGTCTCCACTGACATTTAGCCAGTGGATCTAAATGGTGCCAGTTCAGCATTTAATAAGTATGTTTCTTTTTAAAACCTGGACATATTTGCTCTATTTACATTATTGCTTAAAGTTTAGCCAATTCATTTGAGTTATAAATACAAATACTCCTGGGAGATATATGGGGAGTTTGATAAATTAGTCCAAGCAGATTGGTTTCCTGTTAGGAACTGAAATAGAATTGTATGTAGGGAATGAATGTTTGTACAGAAAGTAATTCTGGACATAGGTGGAGTGGCACCATATAGGGTTTCCTTCAGAAAGAAACCATGGAGCATCAGAAGGAAGTGTTTTAAGGCTCTGCAGTAAGAAAGGTGAGAGGAACCTATGGGAAGTTGAAAAGATGTTTCTCCTGAGCCTAGGAGAGGAATGATAGAAACAGAAGCCCAGTTGTCAAGGTTTCAAGAGGAATAGGGATAGAGGCAGTTAAGTCACCAGTGATGCCCTGTGAATTCATAAAGAAAAAAACTTGAAAGGTAGCTGGAAAAATCAAACAATAAAGGAAGTGAAATTAAACATTTTTTTAACTCCTAGATTACTCATTCCCTGCTCCCCAAAATTAAACTTTTAAACAGGGAATGATTGGGAGGAGAGCATCACACAATGGGATCTGTTGGTGGGGGGCAAGGGAGGGACAGTGGGGGGTGGGGGAAGGTTGGGGAGGAATGGGGAGAAATGCCAGATGTAGGTGACAGAGGGATGGA
>PVKP010037793.1:0-21378 GCA_004027715.1 Plecturocebus donacophilus | reverse complement strand
GAGCTGAAAAACACAACACAAGAACTTTGTGAAGCATGCACAAGTTTCAACAGCCGAATTGACCAAGCAGAAGAAAGGATATCAGAGGTCGAAGATCAACTCAATGAAATAAAACGAGAAGGCAAGATGACAGAAACAAGGGTAAAAAGGAATGAACAAAGTCTCCAAGAAATATGGGACTATGTGGAAAGACCTAATCTACGTTTGATAGGTGTACCTGAATGTGACGAAGAGAATGAATCCAAGCTGGAAAATACTCTTCAGGATATTATCCAGGAAAACTTCCCCAACCTAGCAAGGCAGGCCAATGTTCAAGTCCAGGAAATACAGAGAACACCACAAAGATATTCCTCAAGAAGAGCAACCCCAAGACACATAATCATCAGATTCACCAGGGTTGAAATGAAGGAGAAAATGCTAAGGGCAGCCAGAGAGAAGGGTTGGGTTACCCACAAAGGAAAGCCCATCAGACTCACAGCAGATCTCTCAGCAGAAACCCTACAAGCCAGAAGAGAGTGGGGGCCAACATTCAACATCCTTAAAGAAGAGAACTTTCAACCTAGAATTTCATATCCGGCCAAACTAAGCTTCGTAAGTGAAGGAAAAATAATTTTTTTGCGAACAAACAAGTACTCAGAGATTATATCACCACCAGGCCTGCTTTACAAGAGTTTCTGAAAGAAGCACTACACATAGATGGGAACAAACAGTATCAGCCATTCCAAAAACATACCAAAAGGTAAAGAGTATCACCATAATCAAGAATCTACATCAACTAATGGGCAAAACAGCCAGCTAGCATTACCAGAAGCTGTGATTTTCGTCTCTGATAAAACAGACTTTAAAACAACAAAGAACATAAGAAACAAAGAGGGACATTACACGGTGGTGAAAGGATCAATGCAACAAGAAGAGCTAACGATCCTAAATATATACGCACCCATTACAGGAGCACCCAGATACATAAGGCAAGTTCTTAATGACTTACAAAGAGACTTAGACTCCCACACAATAATAGTGGGAGACTTTAACATTACACTGTCAATATTAGACAGATCAACAAGATAGAAAATTAACAAGGATATCCAGGACTTGAACTCAGACCTGGAACAACTAGACTTAACAAATATCTACAGAACTCTCCTCCCCAAATCCACAAAACATACATTTTTCTCAGTATCACATTATACCTATTTTAAAAATGACCACATAATTGGAAGTAAATCACTCTTCAGCAATTGCATAGCATATCACAGGTTTAAATAAAATATTGGTTGGCTGCTTATTTGTTATTTTCATCCCCTATTCCTTCCTGTCTCCATTGTTAAGCACAATTATTGGCATAAAAGAGGTTTCTAATACCCATATTTAGACTGCATTCTATCCTGGGCAATAAAACAAGAATCCCATTCTCTCTCCCTCTTTCTCTTCTCTTTCTTTCTCTCTTTCATTCTTTTTTTTCTTTCTTTTGCTGTTTCTTTCTTTCTTTTGCCTTTTCTCTCTTTTTCTAAAAAAAATTAAAAAAAAGAATATGCTTTAAAAAATACTCTTAAAAAATTAAGGTAATATACCACATTAACAGAATGAAAAACAAAACCCATATGATTATCTCAAGTGATACAGATAAAACATTTGACAAAAGTCAACATCCTTTCATGATAAAAAAGAAAAACACTCAGCAGACTAGGAATAGAAAGAAACTATCTCAACATAAAGAAGCCTACAGCTAACATTGTATGCAATGATGAAAGATGGGAAGCTTTTTCTGCAAGATCAGGAATAAGGCAAGAATGTCCACTCTTGCCCCTTTATTTAAGATAGTACAGAAGTCTTAGAGAAATTAGGCAAGAAAAAGAAATGTACAACATCCAAATTAGAAAAGAAGAAGTAAAATTATTCCTGCTTGTAAAGGACATGATTTTCCATGTAGAAAACCCTAAAGATTCCACAAATACTGTTAGAACTGATAAATTCAGCAAACTTAAAGGACATAAAATCAACAGACAATATCAGTTGCATTTCTATACACTAGCAATGAACAATCAGATAAGAAATTAAGAGAATAATTCCATCTACAATAGCATCAAAAATAATAAATTATAAATAACTTTAAGGAGGTGAAAGATTAGTACCCTGAAAACTACAAAACATTGCTGAAAGAAATTAAACAAGATACAAATAAATAAAAAGACATTTTGTGTTCATGGATTGAAAGACTTAATTGTTAAAATGTCCATACTATACAAAGTGATCTACAATTCAATGCAATCCCCATCATGACCCCAGTGATATGTTTTGTATAAATAAAAAAAAAATCCTAAAATTTATATGGAATCTCAACAGATCCTGAATAGCCAAAATGATCTTGAGAAGGAAGAGCAGATTTGGCAGCCTCATACCTCCTGATATCAAAACATATTACAAAGCTACAATAATCAAAATAGTGTACTGTCTTTAATGTAATCAAAGCAGTGGTACTGGCATAATGACAGACATATTGAATAATGGCACAGAATAGAGTCCATAAATAAGCTCTCATATCATCTTGCCAAGCGATTTTTGACAAGGGTGCCAAGACTACACCATGGCAAAATGACAGTCTCTCCAAGAAGTGATTCTGGGAAAATTGGTTATCCATATGCAAAAGAATGAAGTTGAACTTTTCATTTAAAACAGATATAAACATTAACTTAAATTGATTAATACCCAAGTCTATAAATTTCCTAGAAGAAAACAGGGATAAAGTTTCATTATACTGAATTTGACAAGCTCTTTTGGGTATGACACCAAAAGTGTAGGCAGCAAAAGCAAAAACAGACAAATGGGACTATGTTAAACCTAAAAACTTTTGTGCATCAAAGAAAATAGCTTCAAATCAACAGTGCAAGAACAACCTAAAAATGGGAGAAAGTATATGAAAATCATAAATCTGAGAATGGGTTAATGTCCAGAATACATAAGGAACTACAACTCAACAACAATAACAGCGGCAACATAACCCAATTTAAAAATGAGTGAAGGGCTTGACTAGACATTTCTCCAAAGAAGATATACAAATGTCCACGAAGCATGTTAAAAAATAGAGAAATACAAATCAAAACCACTATGAGATGACCTTCATATCCATTAGGATGGTCACTACAAAACTAAACAAAACAGAAAATAGGAAGTGTTGCCAAGAATGTGGAGAAGGATTCATGAAGTTCAGAAAACTTCAAGCAGGCTAAACGCAAAGAGAGTCACACCAACACACATTATAATCCAACTATTGAAGGGCAAATGGAGAATCTTGAAAGGAACAAAATAAAAGTGACCTGTCATAAATAAGGACTCCTCCATGAGATTAACAGTTGACTTCACATCACCAACTATGGAAGCCAGATGGTAATAGGGTGATATATTTAATGAACTGAAAAAAAACCCTACTATCAGTTAAGAATTCTGTATCTGGTAACACTATTCTTCAAAAATGAAGACAAGATTAAGACATTCCCAGATAAATAAAAGGTAAGTGAGTTTGTTACTAGTAGACTTGTCATAGGGAATGCTATAAAGAGCTCTTCATGTTGAAGTGAAAGGATACTAGAAGACAATTCTAAGCCACATGAAGAAACAAACAGGACTAGTAAAGATAACTGCATAGGTAAATACAAACACTAGTATTCTTGTATGTTTGGTATGTAACTCCTTTTGCTGTTGTCTTTATTTTTTAAGAGACAAATGCATAAAATAGTAATTATAAATAAATGGTAATGGGCACACAATGTAAAAGACATAATTTGTGACAAAAACTATGTAAAGGAAGGATGAAACTGAATAGGAACAGTTAATGTTGGCTACTAAAACTATATCAATTCAAACAGGATTGTTATAAATTTAGGAGGTGAACTATAATCCCCATGGTAACCACTAAGAAAATAACTAAAAAGTATACAGAAAAGGAAATAAAGAGTGATCACAATGACACATTAGAAGGAATCAAAACTAAAAGAAATATTGGAGAAATTGAGGAACAAAATTTTGACATGCCAAACAAATAGCACAATGGCAGAAGTAAATTCATTATTGGTAATCACTTTAAATGTCAATAGATTAAACTCACCAATTAAAAGAGAAAAATTGGCAGAATGAAGAAAATAATGATCCAACTATATGCTGTTTAAAAAGAGATTCACTTTAGACCTAAAGACACAAATAGGTTAAAAGTGAAAGGATAAAAAAGATATTCCATGGAAATAGTAACCAAAAAGAGTTGGAGTGGCTGTAATACTACCAGCAAAATAGATTTTGCTATAAACTGTTACAAGAGACAAAAGGCGTCATCTTATATTGGTAAAAGTCTCAGATCATCAAGCAGATATAAAAATTAGAAACATACATGCACAATGAGCCCTAAAATGCATGAAGCAAATATTGTTAGAATCACAGGGAGGCACAGGTAGTTATGTACCAGTGCCTTGGTATCCATGGAGAACTGGTTCTAGTACCCCCTATGGACACCAAAATTCACAGATGCTCAAGTCTCTTAAATAAAATGGCACCATATTTACATATAACCTACACACATCCTTCTGTATACTTTAAATCATGTCTAGATTATTTATAGTATCTAATACAATGTAAATGCTATGTAAATAGTTGTTATACTGATTTTTACTTGTATTGTTTTTTATTGTTACATTGTTATTTTTCTTTTTTTTTTTCCAAATATTTTTGATCCATGGTTGGTTGAATCATGGATGCAGATCCCACATATATGGAGGGCCAATTGTGTAAAAATAGTTGGAGACTTCAACACCTCACTTTAAGTAATGGATAAAACATCTAGACAGAAAATGTAAAAGAAAACAGAGGACTAGAAAACACTATAAATGAACTAGACTCAACAAACATATCCAAAACACCCCACCCAGCAACATTAGAATATACATTAAGTGCACATGTAACATCTTCTGGGATAGACCACATGTTAGCCACAGCAATTCTCAAGATTTTAAAAGGTCAGAATCACAAAGTGCATTTTCTACCCACAATGGAATAAAGCTAGAACAATAATGAAGGGAAAACTGGAAAATACATAGAAATTAAATGCCACATTCAAACAACCAATAGACCAAAGAAGAAATTACTAGCAAATTTAGAAAACAATATGAGATAAATAAAAATGAAAACACAATGCACCCAAATTTATGGGTGCAGCAAAGCCAGTGCTCAGAGGAAATTTTATGACTGTAAATTCCTTCATTAAAAAGATAGCTCTCAAATCAATGACCTAAATTTACACCTTAAGGACCTAGAAAAAGGAGGGAAAGCTAAACCCAAAGCCAGTAGAGGAAGAAAATAATAAAGAGCAGAGCATTTATAAACAAAATATAGAATAGAAAAGAGAATCAACAAAATGAAAAGTTTGTACTTTGACGATATCAACAAAATTGACAAATCGTCAGCTAGACTGACTAAAAGGAGAAAAATACGTAATTACTTCTTTTAGAAGTGAAAGCAGGCACATTACTAATGAGCTTACAAAAATCAAAAGAATTATAGAGAATACTATAAAAGTTCTATGACAAAAAAATTTGGATGAAATGCACAAATTCCTAGAAACAGATTACCAAAATGACTCAAGAAGAAATAGATAATCTCAACAGCCTATATGACAATTAAAGACTTTGAATAAGAAATCAAAAAACCCCAAACAAAGACAAGTTCAGAAGCAGATGCCTTCACTGGTGTATTCTACCAAACAAATGATTAACAACAATAGTGCTCAAAGTCTTCCAAAAAATGGATGAGGGAATACTTGTCAACAAGAATAACATCACCCTGATACCAAGGCTAGACAGACAAAGAAAACTACAGACCATTTTCTTTATAAATATGGGGATAAATATTCTTAATAAAATACTAGCAAATCAAATCCAACAGAACATTAAAAGGATTAACATCATGAGTAAGTAGAATTTATGCCAGAAATGCAAGAGTGGTTCAACCCAAGAAAATCAAGTGATTTGATATATCACATTAGTAGAGCAAAGGGAAAAAAATACTAACAGGTGATCATCTCAATAGATACAGATAAAGCGCTTGACAAAATTTAACACACACTTTTCACAATAAAAACAATCAGAAAACTAGGAATACAAGGGAACTTCCTTGCTTTCTCACTGTGATCAAGAACAAGACAAGAATGCCCCCTTTCACCACTGCTATTCAGTGTTGTTCTGGAAATAGTAGCTAGGTCAATTAGGCAAGAAAAAGAAATAAAAGGCATCCAAATTAGTAAGGAAGAAGTAAAATGATTCCTACTTGCAGATGACATGTTTCTATATATAGAAAATTCCATAGATTCCCCACAAAATCATTAGTACCAAGAAATTCAGCAGGGTTGCAAGGTACGAGGTCAAGATACAAAATTCCGTCATGTTTCCATGTACCAGCATGAACAATCTGAAAATGAAATTAAGAAAACAACCTCACTCATAGTAGCATCCAAAAGAACAGAGGATGTGAAAGGCATATATACTGAAAACTATAAAACATTGCTGAAGGAGTTAAAGATCCACTGAATAAATGGAAAGACATCCTACATTCATGGATTGGAAGGCAATATTGTTAAAATGGTAATACTCTTCAAAGCAATCTATAGATTAAATATAATCCCTATAAAAATATCAATTTTTTTACAGAAATAAAAAAGTCAGTCCTCAAATTTATATAATATTTCAAGGGGCCCTGAATAGCCCAGATAATTTTCAAATAGAAGATCAAAGTTGAAGGACTCATACTTCCCAATTTCAAAACTTAATACAAATCTACAGTAATTAAAACAGTGTCAACTTGCATAAAGACTGTCATACAGACCAGTAGAATAGAAAGGAGAGTCCAGAAATAAACCCAAACATTTATGGTCAGATGATTTTTGACAAGGGTACCAAGACAATTCAAAGGGAAAGCACAGTCTCTTAAACAAATAGTGCTGGATAAACTGGATATTTATATGCAGAAGAATAAAGTTGGAACCCTACTTCACACCATATACAAAAATGGATCAAAAACCTGAATGTAAGAGCTAAAACCATAAGCATATTAGAAGAAAACAAAAGGATAAATGCTCATGACTTTATATTTGGCAATGGATATTTAGATTTGACCAAAAACACAAACAACAAAAGAAAAAAAAAGATAAAAGATAAAAGATAAATTCACTTTCTAAAACTTGAAAACTTTTGGACATCCAAGGACATTATGAAGAATATGAAAAGATAACTCACAGAATGGGAGAAAATACTGGTGAATCGGATATCTAATAGTGACTTAATACTCAGGAGTCATACAACAAAACACAATGACAAAAACACAACCCAATTTGAAAATGGGCAAAGAACTTGAATAAACATTTCTCCAAAGAAGATATACAAATGGACAACAAGCACATGAAAAGATGTTTTTAACATCATTGGTCATTAAGAAAATGCATATCAAAGCTACAACAGAATAGCTTTTCACACACACTAGGATGATTTGAGAAAAAAAAAAGAAAAATATCAAGTGTTCATGAGGATGTAGAGCAATAAGAACCTACCACCTGATCCAGCAATCCCACTACTGGATATTTATCCAGAAATCGTAAATCAGTATATATCACAAGGACATCAGCTCCCTCACGTTTATTGGCAGCAAGATATGGAATTGAACTAAGTATCATCAACAGATGGATAAAGAAAATGTGGTATATATACACAATGGAATACTATTCATCCACAGAAGGAACAAAATCCTGTCATTTGCAGCAACATGGATGGAACTGGAGGTCAGATGTTAAGTGAAGTAAGCCAGACACAGAAAGACAAATAGCACGTGTTCTCACTCATCTGTAGGAACTAAAAAAAAAAAAAGTTGATCTTATGGAGGCAGAAAATAGAATCATAGTTACCAGAGGCAAGAAAGAGTGTGAGTGGTGGCAGGGGAGTTGAAGAGAGCTTGATTAATGAATACAGACATACATTTAGGTAGAAGGAAAAAGTTCTAGCACTTGCTAACACAGTACGGTGACCATAATTAACAAGAATTTATTGTATATTTCAAAATAGCTAGAAGAGACAACTTGAAATGTTCACAACACAAAGAGATAATAAATGTTTGAGGTGATAGATAGCCCAAACACTCTGATTTAATCATTACACATGTGTGCATGTATCAAAATATCACATGTACCCCAAAATATGTACAATTATTATGAGTCTATAAAAATATTTTCTAAAAATGGTGGAGCCACTGTGGAAAACAGTTTGGTGGTTCCTCAAAAAGTTAAGTGTAGAATTACCATGTGACAAGTAAATCCAGTGCTAGGTATATACCCAAGATAAATGAAAACATATGTCCACAAAGAAACTTCTACACAGATGCATATAGCAACATTGTTCCATGACAGCAAAAAAGCGGAAGCAACCCAAATGTCTGTCAATGGAAGAATGGACAGACAAAAGTGGCGTATATATACATATGCAGTACCGACACGTGCTGCAACTTGGGTGAACCTTGAAGACACGAAGTTTTTCCATTAACTAAGTAAAAGCTGCCAGACACAAAAGGTCACATGCTATATGATTCCCTTCACATGACATATCCAGAGTAGTCAAAATCATAGAGACAGGAAGCAAACTGGTGGTAACCCAGAAAAGGGGAGATAGGAATGGGAGTGATTAATTTATGGGTGCAAGGTGTTTTTCTGGGGTGATGAAAAAGTTTTGAAACTAGAAAAAGGTAGTGGTTTGCAGAACATTTTGAATATTTTAAATACCTCTGCATTGTATACTTTAAAACAGCTAATTTTTAGGTTTTGTGAATTTCACGAAAAAAAGTGAGGAGGGAATGGCTTACTTTTCTTTTTCCTCTTGAGATAATGCTCGCCAAACAATTTTATTCAAGCGCCTGTTTAAAAAGAAAGTCAATAATTTAGTAGCAATGCTTTATTTCACGGCAGAGGGTTGCCCCCAGGCACTGCAGTGGGAGCCCGTCTAAGCGTCATCCCCTCTGAGCCAGGCCCTGTCATGTGCTTAAAGAGACTGGATGTGTCACCACAGCATCACTGCAGCAGCCTCATGGCTCTGTGGCAATTGCATCAAACGTTAGAGACAGGCTCAGTGCCTGTCAGGTAAAACCCAGGCTGAGCAAAGACAGCTGACAAACTGGTCTTCATTATCTCTGTTTTAAGTCATTTCTAAATACCCACCATTTTTCTTCTTATGGAGAACATAACCGTGTTCTTTAGTTTGCTTTCTGTAGACACTTCTCTGCCTGGATTCTCAGATCAAAGGAGGCTAACAGGGTCGTAAATAACAGGACTGGGACACACTTTAGAGATCAAGCAGCCTGGCCGCCTTGTTTTCCAGATGAGGCTCTGGGCACGGGCAGGCAGCTGGATGTGAAGCACCTTGCTCACCCACGGCTGCGGGCTGGCAGTGCTCAAACTGGCCATGTTTCCAGAGGGAAGCTGTCCACCCAAGAGCCAAGGAGGAGGTTGAGGTGAGTGGTTTCTCCAGGGTGGCTATAGCTGTTCTTTTGGCTACCAATCAGTGTTGCTTTTTCGGAGTTCCCAGCCCAGTTCTGTGTCAGGGGATCATTATCCCGAAGCAGACTTTCTGGCCTATAAGGCACAGAACACTGGCTCGCTCCAGAGGTTGTGAGCTGGTGTTCCATTGAAAGCACTGCCTCCATACGAGGAGGTAGGAGAATGCTACTGCTCTTCAGGAGGCATTCTTCTCATCACTGGACCCAGCATCAGCAGGACAGCGCTCAGAGGACACATTTGGGAGGGGCACATTCTCCTGCCCTGCCCTCCCATCATGAGCCTGGTGAGAACACAGAAAGGGCGTCTGTGGTGGTGAAAAGGGCAGACTCCAGAACCACAATGCAGAGCCCAAAGCTCAGTCGGCTTCTTCTCCTTGCTGTGAGACTTTGGGGCAGTGCCCAACTTTTCGGTAAAATGGGGATAGTAATAGTACCTCTACACTCCTAGTCACCATGAGGACTTGAGCTAGTGTGTACACAGCACATAAATTGTGTCAGATCCAGGTAAATGTGCTGTAAGTGATAGAAAAAGAGTCAGGAAGAGGGAAATAAACCAGTTCAGTGCTACTGTCTCACTTGAAATGCTTGGTTCTTTGGGGCCTATTTGGAAATTGGCTTTCTTGAATCATGTGATTCAGGTAACAATGATTAGGGTTTCCAAGACTTGTTAAAAGTATTATAGTATGCATTTTAGGTATCTTTTGCGCTTTTGTGGAAAAAAAACAAAAAAACAAAAAAACATTCACAATCCCCTTAAATGTAAATGTTGAGAGTGGAGGACCTGTGGTGGGGAGGCTGGGAGTGTGGGTGAGGGCTTTGGCACAACGCGGCTCTGGGTTCAAACCTTGGTGTCCTCACTTTGCTGCTGTGTGATCCTGTGCTACATAGCTTCTGAAAACTGTTTCCTCATTGATAAGACAAAGCTAACACCACCTGCTCTTGGAATCCTTGAGAGGATTAAGTGAGATGCATACATAAAGTGACCAGGAATAGCTCAATGTTTATTCCCTCCAGGTTCTGAAGAGCAAGGCTTAGAAATGCTGAGTAATCATGGGTAAATGTGGGTCCAGTTTGCTAGCACAGGTCTCTAATTTTAATTCACTACTTTAGAAAATATTTTTCGAGGAGCATATTTTTATAAGCTTTGTTATTCCCCTATTTTCCATCTTTACTGAAATACTTCAATGACTGTACTGACTGGGAGGCAACCGCAGGAAATCCACTCAGCAAGTGGGATGAGGGAGTCCCTGTGGGATTTGTGCTCCCCGCTGGACCTGAGGGCCTCTCTGCGGCTGGTCCAGACCTATGATTCAGAGATTTTACTAACAACAGTTTCCCTCTTTGCTGTAGAGAGTGCAATTTGGCTAAGGGACTGCATTCGCTAACTTTCTGTATCTCTAATTCTCAAATCTGCTTGTGCCAAGAATTGACTCATTTGCAAAGCAACTTGTAACTAGTGACACTTCAGAAGGCTGAGGAGCAGCTGGCCCAGCAAATTGGAGACAGTAAGGAGAGGTTTCTAAGCATGGTACCAGAGCCAGACTAGAACGGATGCCACTTCTGTGATCTGAGAGCTGTGACCTTGACCTTAGACTTTCCATGAAAGTAAGCAGCAGAAAAATCACTCCAGAATCCAGCCAGCCCCCGGCAATATTCACTCAAAGCTTATACTCAGGCACACAAAGCCAAAATTGCTGCCTTGATTCTTAAAATACTGAGACGAAAGGGGTCCCATGCATGGGCACTAAGTGTGATCCCAATAACAAGTTTGTGTCATTATTTTGACCAAAAGACTGTGAGCTTTCCATTTGCCTGGTCATCCCTAAACATATGGATTTATGGTTACATGAAGGTTGTTTTTAAAGTGAAATCTCACATATCTTTCCTGGGAAACTCCTTAGAAATGTTATATTGGGAATGGGGGCGGTAAATGTGTCATTAATTATTTTTCATATTCTGAATATCTTGAGAAAAGTGAAGCAAAATGTAAAAAGAAATTGACATTTATACCAACAACACTCTTAAACACTATTGAACGCAAATGATCAGGAAATTTGGTTCTGCATAATATTCATGTTAATATTATTAAATGACAATGTTAAATAATCTACTTGATACAAACATCAAATTAGCCATATCAAATAATAACAATTCAATCAGTAACTTAATTATTAAATATCAATCATGTTAAAACTGTTATTAATAATTTTAAGTTAATATAAGTAATAACAATATAGTAACAATATTTCTCTAGAGGCTTTTCCAGATTCACTCATTGAAAGAAGGAGGACAAATGACTTCATGTTTGTTTTGGTTTTGCTGCTAAGAAAGGGGGCCTCTGTTTGGCCTGGGAATGGAGGTCCTTCTCCTTTCCTCAAACCCTTGGGAAAAGGTCAATGCTGTGGGGAGAGCCAGATGATGATTTCATTCCATGCACCTATGGTCATTTTAGGGTCAGCAGAGCCATAAGTGAAAGGGAGAAATAAGGAACATCAGTTCCCCTTTATATATGACTTACACAACCCTCACAACATCCTGTGAGATAGATTCTGTGAACAAGGAATCTGAGACTCACAAATGTCACATGCTGGAACAGCTGGTGTCAGAACCAAGCAGGAAACCCCCGCGAACCATGTGACGGCAGAGCTCTATCTGGCTCATGGCCCTGCACCAGGCTTTACAGGCCAGGTAATTATAGGACTCAAATATTTGAATTATTCAAGCAAACTACATTAGAATTTGAATGGCATTGTCATATTGTATTTTGAATGACTGAATTTGAAGAACTGAATTATATAAAATTTGAATAGTCATATACATAGGGCACCTGCTAGGAATAGGGGGTGAAGGAGGAAACAAAGCTGGCTGAGCCCCTGGCCTTGGGAGCTGACATCCTAGAGGGCAGAGATGGTCACCAAGCCACTGCCCCTGTAGAAGCCGTGAGTGCCCTGAGGGTCACCCGCAGGGTGGGCATGGAGAGGTGCTCCTGAGAGGCTTCTCTGAGGAGGGTCATTGGTGCTGAGGTGAGAAGGGATGAAAGACCCAGCTGGGGACAGCAGCCTAACAGGAGAGGAGCAGAGCTGGGAGACAAGGCCTGTCTGGAAGTCCCCAACCCATGGGGAAGGGTGAACCTTGAATAGCTCATCCTGCTTCCAAAAGAAAGGCTCATCCTTGGTTCTTCCTTTCTCTCAGGTAAAGATTCAGAAATTCTGAGAAGCCTATGGAGGCTGCTGAGAAGCCCAGTAAGGCAGCCTCCACTCTTTGGTGAGGGCAGCAGAAGAAGCTCATGTTAAAAGGGGCATGGAGAGGCCTGGGATGGGCACAATAGGGCGAGGCCAGCTGTTGGACTGGATCACGGGACAGGATCAGGACTTATATTTGTTTTAAACACATGCTACACACATTGCAAAATGACAGCAGACCAACACATGCTGGCCTGGGCCAATAGTTAACTTTCCTGAACTTTATTTCACCTGCCCATGTGGTGGCAAATGACAACCCAACTGCACAGTTCCCAGAACTGAGGACAGGCTGGCCTGAAGAAGCTGGAATGCTCGGAGTTTAAGTTTGTGCACCCAGGATTAATTAAGGACTGGGGACTGGGGAGGGAGGCGATTACAGCATGGACAAGGACTAGCCTGGGAGCAGAGGCTCCTGTCTCACCAGAACACAAGGGCTATTCTCACTGACATCAACTTGATCATCATCTTGAACTTGATAAAAGTAATTAAAAAATTTTTTAAAACCTGTTATTTCCATTATCTCATTATTGTTGAGTTTTATTAGTCATTTTACAGAATGTTAGATGCCAAAACAATCAGATGCATTCTGCTAAAAGGAAAACTTTACGGATCTCATGGAAACATGATTTTTATAGATTTTGGAAAGGGAAGATGGTTTCTTTAAAACCTTGTTGAAAATATTCAGGTAAAGTACTTGATGCAATGCCTACCATGCAGGAAGCCACTACACAAGCTGCTGCCACTGTTGTTGATATTCCTTATGAACAACGTTTTTTTAGATGAAGTCTCTCTCTATCACCCAGGCTGGAGTGCAGTGGTGCAATCATAGTTCACTGCAGTCTCCAACTCCTGGGCTCAAGCAATCCTGCCCTCTCAGCCTCCCAAGTAGCTGGGAATACAGTCAAGCACCACCACACCCAGCTAATATTTATTTATTTTTCATCACAGAATTTTATATTTTTGTGGGTACACAGTAGATGTATATATTTGTGGGTTACATGAGGTATTTTGATATAGGCATATGATGTATAATAATCACATCAGGGTAAATGGGGTAACCATCACCTCAAGCATTTATCTTTTCTTGAGTATGATGTTACGAGTATTTGTGTTACAAATACTCTGATCATACTTTTCTAATTATTTTTAAATGTACAAATTATTGTTGATTGCAGTCACCCTGTTGTGATGTTATTTTTTTAAATTTTTTTGTAGAGACAAGGTCTCTCTATGTTGCCCAGGGTGGTGTCTCAAACTCTTGGCCTAAAGCTGGCCTCCTGCCTTGGTCTCCCAAAGTGCTGAGATTACAGGCATGAGCTACCACACCCAGCCTGAACAATTTTTAAATAGCTGCTTCATTTTTTTTTTTTTTTAAAAGCTAAGCTAAAACAAGAGAAATCTCTTCCATAAAATAAATTCCATATCCATTAAAGAGCAGCCAAGAGTAATACTCACTTTTCATAGGATTGAATTGCCTGTTCCACTTTTTGCTTGTAGATATTGAGCTTGACTCCTTGGGGGTTAATTAATGTCATCTTATTTGTGTCATTGCACACATGTGCCACAGGGAACACCTACATGTCAATGCCAAAGGAAAGGAAAGTGTCACTTGATAGGTTGATGTATGCCTTTGAAAATATATATAGCTGTATAATTGACTATAAAGTCAAAATACAAAAAAGTTACTGTGCTAGAAAATTCAGTACATCACAGAGAAAAAAGAATCAGAGATATCATTGCTAACCTTTACCTTTCAATGTATAAAACTATATATTTTAGAAATCACCACTACTACCACACACACGCGTGCACACACACACACACACACACACACACACACCAAAAAACAACAACCAAAAGTGTTTCAGAAAACTTTAATCAGAATTGAGAATTATCTTCAATTCTCTGTCAAAGTCTCTGTCAAATTGGTAAGAGTGGGCAATAAGAAATATGATCTCGTTGTTTCTTTGTAAATTGCTATTTGGGTTAAACCCCTTTTTCATGTATTTATTTTACATTTGATTTTCTTTTGAGAATATTTTATTATAGTTACTATATTTTGACTATTTTTCTTATATTTTGTTTATTTATTTTGTTTTGTTTTGTTTGAGATGGAATTTCACTCTGTCACTAGGCTAGAGTGCAATGGTGCAATCTCAGATAAAAGATTCTTATACATGTCAAAGAATGCTTAGTGATCAATAAATCACATTCTGTAAGAACAGCAGAGTACCAGAAAATGAGGCTTCTTTTTGAGTTCTTTCTCTCTGTGCCTGGTATTTACATCTGGGTTTTGGGATACCTCTGATTTCATGCCAGGCAGCTCCAGGGGGAAAAGATAGTAAATGTCTTGGTTTGGTAGAACTTCAAATTCTGATCCCTTTCCCCAATTTTGGGGTATTCTTTCAATTTCAAAGTTCACTGTTAGCTTCTCCACGTATTCTATCCAAGATTTACCGTAGTATTCAAAGGGAGAAACAGAGTGACGGACGCTTACCTCATCTTCTCTAGAATAGAAACCCTCCTTCATTCTTTTCTTCCCAATTATTCTTTCATCTTAATAGTAACTGTAACTTTATGTTGACCTATTTGCATATTACCTACCTCTCTAGCAGAATGTAAGTTCCATAAGACAAGAAATTTTGTAGTATTCACTACTGTATTCCTATCACTTAGAATAGTAACTGGCACAGTGTGCCCTCAACAAATGTTTGTTGATAAAGGAATAAATGCATGTTCCCAAAAAGGCATATTCCATATATTAATATTTAAACAAAAAAGCAAGGAAGTCTAACAGGAAAATAACAAGCTATATTACCATTGTTTCAAAAATGATTCCACCCATAAGGAGCATGTAGGCATTTTAGAAATGTGGGAGAATTATCTTTAAGAAATAAATTTTTAATTTTAATTAAGATGATCTAGTTCATGCTTTTATGCTTCCCCTTGTCTCCAAAATGATACAACAATGTTATCGTTGTTGCTATGTTTAAGAAAGTAATACAAGGAAGGGAGGAAGAAGGAAGGAAGGAGGGAAGGAGGGAAGGAGGGAGGGAGAAATAAAAGGACAAATGTATGGTAAATATATTTCTAAAGACAAAAAGCTGAGTAGAAATGTAAACATGTGGGTGGGGCTGAAGCTGTGGGCTTGTTAAGCTGTGTATCCAAAGATGGCAGGGCAATGGGAGCCCAACCCCTGGAAAGCCAGTGGGACTATGAGTGTTCTGAAAAACGAAGGCCAATGTCAGGCTCAGTGCCTGATGCCAGCACTGGTATGAGTGTCTCTCACCCCTGAAAGCAAGTCCTGCCTCGGGAGAGAGCACAGTGATGTAGCCTCACAATCAAGACCAAAATCAAGGCCCTCTTTGAATCTGTGATATCCACAGCATCACCATGGAACAAGAGCTGTAAATGCCCATGAGGGCTGGGGGATGGATCAAGGGGATGGATTTAGGCAACTGCAAAATAGAAGGAGGAAGAGAAAAGGCAGATTTTTAAAGAATCTTGTTAAAATGAGCTAACATACTAGAATTCCCAAGTACACATCAAAAAATGCCAAAATCATAGCTGAGCAAATCAACAATTAGAATGTCAATTCACTTGATAGTAAATTAATTTTATGAGCCATTAACAATGACTCTAAATTACGTTTTAAATTGTTTATTATTAGGTTGTTCAAAGATGTTACAGCCATATAAAAGTATAAAAACTTACTTTAGTAATGGATGGGAAAAAAACAAGGAAAAAATCTATCTTGGAAAAAAGACATAATTGAAACAAAAAATAATCTTAATAGAATAAATTCTAGGCTAGACAAAATTTAAAAAAGAACTGGTGAACTGGGTGATAGATAGTACTGTCGACTTTCTCCAGAATATTGCACAGAGCGACAAAAGTAGTATAGATAAATAGATGATGACTGAAAAACCTCAATATATATTAATTGACATTTTAAAAGAATAGAATAGAAAGATGGTTAGACAAGCAATGCATTTGAAACGATAATAGCTGAGTTTTCTAGAGTTTAGTAGAAGAAATAAGTCCTTAGATCAAAAATCAGCCTATGACAAAAGACTAAAAATAAATCCACACATAGACACATCATTATAAGACTGCAGCATACTGAATCTAAAAGAAAATCTTAAAAGCAACTCAAGCAAAACAGACTGTATAAAAGAGTAGTGTATATCAGATATGTGAAGAGGATATTTTTATTTGCTAAGGGGAATTTACTGTCAGCAGAGACCTTTCTGTCCAGCTACACTATCATTCAACAGCAAAGAGATGTTTTTAGATATCAAAATACATACAGCTGAAACTGTTAAAAAATTTAATTAACTCTTGAAAGTTAAAAAAGATTACTGTATATGTTTGAAAGGCAAAAGTGAAACTCTAAATCACAGTGACAAGATATTTTGGGGGGGAAGGGTTTTTAATGCCTATTTAAAAGGTACTAAAATCCCCAGTTGTGTTTGGGAGGAGAATAAAAATACAAAATACCGGCTGGGTGTGGTGGCTCACGCCTGTACCCCCAGCACTTTGGGAGACTGAGGTGAGCAGATCACGAGGTCAGGAGATTGAGACCATCCTGGCCAACATGGTGAAACTCCATCTCTACTAAAATACAAGAAATTAGCCAGGCATGGTGGCGTGCACTTCACTCTAGCCTGGCAATGGAGCAAGCCTTCATCCGAAAAAAAAACCAAAACACTACAAAATACCTTGGGACTTAGTTTAAAAAATTGTCATGTACATTAAAACTTTTAAAATAATCACAGAAATACAATCTACTGCTTCCACACAAGCAGCCGGCAGGTGGGGGTAGGGGAAGTGGGAATACAGACAACTTCATCCAACAAAAGGCAGGAAAGAAGAAAATAAAATGATATTTAACAGAAAGCACAAAAAATAACAGGTTAAAAAAAGTTCAACTATATTAGTATTTACAAAAAATGGTATTGCACTTAATGGAAAAAGAGCAGGAAAAAATAAATCAAGATAGATAAAATCTCAAAAACATAATGTTAAAACAAATGGTAAGTTTCATAATGGTGCTTACAATGTAATATCATTTCTATACAGTTTTAAACCTGTAGGACAACGTTTCAGTGCTTTTGTATTAAAAATATTAAAATATATATGAAAATTCATGCTAGGGTTTATCTGGAGAAGGAGGAATGCGAAGTGGAACAAAAAGGGGTTGCACAGGAGGATGCAGTTTTATCTGAAATGCTTTATTTTTAAAATAATGGAAACATTTAAAACCGGTTTAAACTATCAATAGTGGTTACTTCTAAAAACTGGGATTTCAAGACAAGTGAAGTAGATAACACTTTTACTTTTTACTGTATTGTTCTCACTCATAGGCGGGTGTTGAATAATGAGAACACATGGACACAGGGAGGGGAGCACTACACACTGGGGTCTGTGGGGGGGAACTAGGGGAGGGACAGCGGGGGGTGGGGAGGTGGGGAGGGATAAATAGGGGAGAAATGCCAGATATAGGTGATGGGGAGGAAGGCAGCAAACCACACTGCCATGTGTGTACCTATGCAACAATCTTACATGTTCTTCACATGTACCCCAAAACCTAAAATGCAATAAAAAAATAAAAAAGAAAGTACATATATTTAATTTTATAATTAAACCATCAAGACTAAAACAAACGGTAGGCAAAGTTTTAGAAAACTGAAGAGAAAGAAAAGAAGTTAAGAAACTGCACAGTCCATCTTGCTACTTAACAACCACATAAATTCACCATGTGGCTTCTAAACAATTTTTGTCAGAGAGAAGAAACCAGACAGTGGGCTGAAAGGTGGGAGGACTGAACTTTGAAAACAGAATGAAGCTTATAGAAATTTAAAAAAAAATCATCTCTGGAAATAGAGTTGTATGTCACATAAACCTTTAGAAGAAAAAAAGATCAGTCTCAACAAAATGCAAGTCCCTTAGGCTTTTCTCTCCCTGGAAAAAATACCCCTTTAGAAGTCTGTAAATAGCTCTCCAAATCTGCCAAGTATGGCACAATTGTAAATCAATACCACAGAAAACTTAGCAACATTACAACATTTCACCATGATCAGCCTGACTCCTGACTTAATGTACGTAAGAAAAACCCACTGTTTAGTGTTCTACTTCCCTCATTTGTGGATTTCAACCTCATGCCTTTTGTGGCCATCGTGTGCTTCAGTGTGGTGGTAGCTCAGATTTAGCTTGTGTACATCCACTGTTCTTCCTTTCCACGTGCAGATCCAGAGAAAGACAAAGTCATACTCCACACTTTGAGTCTGACATCTTAGTTTTTACAACATGGTGGCCATGTGGCGATCACAAGGAAATGTTCTCTTCATGATGTCAAATTTAGTGTGACTGTGAGGTCATAAGGGGCATTCTCATAAGGACTTGGGGGATAGAATCATGGCACCCCAGCTTCTGTAAGAAAGCAAGTGGGGAGGGAGCTGAGGTTAATGAAGACATTGAGAGCTCTATTTAAGAGGGAATAAAACTACCTGATTATGGCACCTTGAAAAATGTTTACTTGTTACTGTTATAATGCAAATCAAACATAACTGGCTAATGAGGGACTCTTCTGGATAATATTTGATTTTAAAAAGGGAGGCTTAACGTATTACCTATTTTACTTTAATTCTCTTGAGATTAAGCTAGAAGCCTTATCAAATTGGTATGAATAATTACGCCATGTGTGACAAGATTATAACTAGCAGAGAGGTAGAGGTAGCGACGGAGATGGGGATGGAGGGTGCAGAGAGACAGTCACTGACCATGAAGGCAGAAGGAATTGCTGGGATGCACGAACAGGCCAATTTGGGCTGATTCTGTTAGAATTCTCCCCACTGTGAGATGAAACACTCTGCAAGTAACCAGTGTACTCAATAGTGGCGATAATAATATTTATCCTTAGTCTCTGCCAGGCACTAATCATGCTACATATTTTCTTATTCAAACCCTCTAAAGGCAATGGATTTAATTGCAGTTTCACTATATGTCTTTCCTCTTCACCAAACTTCATAAGCCTTTATTCCCCTTTAAAATTATTAGTTTTCTGTACCTATGCAACGATCTTGCATGTTCTTCACATGTACCCCAAAACCTAATATGCAATAAAAAAAAAAAGAAAATGGGATACTTACACTCCCATTAAAAAGAAAAAAATTATTAGTTTCTAGAACAATACATGTACAAAATAATCATTTATTGAATAAATGAAAGACTAAAATATATAAATTAATGGCTGAGATTCAAAACTTTTTAAAAGTTTATCATATTATAAAACATAATTTTTTGGATTCCACCAAATTTGAATTTTTTGTAGTTGAGGCATGAGATGAAATGTAACTGCTATTTAAGTTATTTGCTAAAAATATGGATAATGTGAAAAACAGTTTAAGAGATATATTTAGGTTACATAAGAAAACTATTCACAAATGATAAAAGAATTGAAATTGAAATACCATTTAGCAGCGGTTTTTGATGTTTTTTTTGTTTTTACTGTTATATGCCAAGCTAAGAACACAGAATACCGAACTGTATCACAGCTATTGATTGTTAAAGTAGAAGAGGTAGAATTCCACCTGACAACATTCCAGCGGTGTTTAAAAGCACTAACAAAACATTTTGAAATTGAGAAAACACCGTGAAACTGGTGATTATCTATTCTTCAACCCTGACTGAATCCTCCACCTTCACTGTTATTCAACTAAGTCAGTTCTTTCAATAAATGTTCCAGAGCTTACTATCAGATTGTCCAAGGAGAGGTTCTGACTGGATGTGTGCAATGGAAATGCAAAAGCTGTGCAAATCCCACACAGATGAATCTTTGAATGTAAATGTAATGGCTTTATAGATATTGCAGTTGTGCAAATGGCCAAGTGCCAAAACTTAGATGTCTGCCTTTCAAACTGAAATACCTGCAAGTTCCATAGAACAAAGTGAACGCAGGGCCACAAAATTAGCTGACCAAATGGTGTGTCAATAAGATCATTCATAAACCCATGAGAATATGTTACCACAGTATAAGTTACATCTCACAGTTTTTCAATCTAAACTTTTAGAAAATAAAACTTGATTCTCAATTTAAGTTTAAATTAATATATTTCCATTAAAACACTGAGCATTTAAACTGGTATAGTAGATAAGTATATGCCAGCATAAAACAATGTTCATGGATAGGTGATTTAAAAATGAAAGTACAAAACAGAATGTTTGATTTGACTTCATTATGATAAAAACAAAAACAAAGAACAAAGGGTATATATATATATATATATATATATATATATATATATATATAAAGTAAGAAGATCTGGCCAGATAACCATGAGATGATGGAGTAGATGATAACTATTGCTTCTTTTTTACTTATCTACATTTTCTAGTTTTTCTATATAATGAATATATACATATGTAGGTTTTGTGATAATTGTTTTAAATTTTTTTATTTTTATTTTTTTTTATTTATTATTTTTTTTTATTGCATTTTAGGTTTTGGGGTACATGTGAAGAACATACAATATTGTTGCATAGGTACACACGTGACAGTGTAATT
>PVKP010037792.1:0-21385 GCA_004027715.1 Plecturocebus donacophilus | reverse complement strand
AAAAAAAAAAAAAAAAGACACGATGCTGTATTAGACATGGATCATTTGTAAGTTGGTTCCAGCTGTAGCTGACCCTCGTCATTTATTACCTGTGAGAACACAAGCATGCTGGCAAGAAGGTGCACAGGTCTGAAATAACACCTGGAGGCTCTGTTCCCCCAAGGCAAAATACTGCACCCCTAGATCCTATGGAGAGGTATCTTGGCCCATCTTTTTTAGACATATGTAATTCATATGGATACTGTCAAAATGAGTGCAAATCAAACATCATCACTTAAAACTCACTGAGCATCCATGAGCCAGGAAGGACAAGAGGCATAAACCCAAGCTACTCTTTAGCCTTCCTTCTATGTCCGCAGGAAAACTTCTAAAACCTCAGGACATATACATTGGGGTGAAAAACAGAACGACAGCAACAAAGAGTTGAGCAAAAGCTTTTAAAATTTGGGGAAAATGAATTTTACACTCAGGAAAAATGGTTCCTTGCTCGCCTTGTCTTATTTTTTTTTTGTCTCCTCTGAAAATATTTATGTATTTCCAAATATTCTGTCTTCAAGCTCACTAAGTTTGTCTTTTTCTAGGTAGTTGTCTTACCTATTTCTGAAGCGATTTTACTTTTCCTCTGAATCACTGGAGAGAAGCATGACTGAAACAAAAATGTTGCATTGAAATGCTTAAACGAGTGTTAGAATAAATGAAAGCTTTAAGGGGCACTGGAGAACTAAAATCAATTTCTGTTACGAAAAGGAAGAAGGAAGTACACTTTTGCTTCTTTTCCTTGGTTCTACCATATGAGAAAAAAATGTCCCCTGCTTTCATAGGGCAGTAATAATTTACATCAGTCACATAGGAAGGGGGCCAGTTTCATTTTTGACTAGAACTTTCTTCTCTGGGCAGTCATGGTTGGTGTTTTAATACTAATGTGCATGGTTGGGAGGGTGCTTTGTCAAACAGTTCACTAAGAAAAACACTGAGCATATTCCCTACACTAGCAATTCTGATTGTCACTTACATAACTATCTTTCATCCCCCAAAACAACTCTTCACTACAGATGTTATCATCCCCATTTCACAGATGAGGAAATGAAGGCTCAAAGATGTAATCACCCAAGATCAAATAGCTAGGATGTGACAAAATCAGATCAAATCCAAGTGAATTTGATCCCAAGCCTATGTGCTTTCCACAACTCCCCTGGGCCTTTGACAGGTACATCAGTCTCTGCACAGTTCCTGCAATGCAGCAAATATGCACTGCACTTCTTCTATCTATTAGGCACTAAGTTAGCCATGCAGCAAAACCATAAACATGAATAGCAGATAATCAATCAATATTTGATGAATAATTAAATTCATAGTTACATGGTTCCTGCCCACAAATGCTAGCTTTGTTACACTTATTGAGGGTTACTATGTATCAGGCACTTTTGTAGGAGAAGGCAGAGAAGGAAAGGAAAAAAAAAAGACGTAATAATACAGCACAGGGTATACAAGAAAACACAAAATAAGTTCCAATATATGAGTAATCATAATAACTGTAAACAAGTTATTAAATTCATTTTGGGAGGTGGAGGCAGATGGATCGCCTACCTAGGAGTTTGAGACCAGCCTGGCCAACATGGCAAAACCCCATCTCTACAAAAATTACAAAAATGAGCTGGGTGTCATGGCATGTGCCTGTAGTCCCAGCTTACCTGGGAGGCTGAGGTAGGATGATCACCTTTGCCTAGGTGGTCAAGGCTGCACTGAGCTGTGATAGCACCACTGGACTCCAGTCTAGGTGACAGAGTGAAACCCTTTCTCAAAAAAAAAAAAAAAAATTATCTTACCAAAAAGGCCACGTACTATAAGATTCCATTTATAGGAAATGTCTATAGAAATAAAAAATAGATTAGTGGCTGTCAAGGGTTGAGGGGAGGGAGATGAGAAGTGACTGTTAACGGGTTTCTTCTTAGGGTGATGAAAATGTCTGGAATTAAATAATGGCGATGGTTGCACAACTGTGAAGATTCTAAAAACAACCGAAATTGTGTATTTTAAAATGGTGAATCTTATGGTATGTGAATTATAGCTCAATAAAACAGAATTTTAAGAAAAATAAACTGGTGTAGCACTATTAATATCAGGCAAAAAAGAATCCAGTGCAAAAAATATGAGTAGTATGTGAATTATAGCTCAATAAAACAGATTTTTAAGAAAAAGAAACTGGTGTAGCATTATTAATATTAGGCAAAAAAAGAATCCAGGGCAAAAAATATGAGTAGAAACATAAAGTAGTTTGGAAACATACATGAAAAGTTAACCTGTGCCATAAGTTATGGACAAGTGAAAGGTATAAGGAAGAAACGTTTGAGCCAGGCCTTCCATGATGAAGCAGGGGAGGATATGAGCAGAGTTCTGCCCTATGTGAGGTCATGGGGGCTGTGGCAGGGAGCTTACAGAGCCAGGCTGTCAAGAGCTGGGTTTTAGGGCTTTGTTTTGTAGGTTTTTAAAGAGAGAAAAGATGTTGTTAGACATCTGTGTTCTAAAAACAGCACCCTGGGGCTACATGTGGAAACTGAATTGTAGGGAGAGGGAAGAGCAAACAGGTATATCAATTTGGGGACCTGCATGAGTGAGGATGGGTATTTATTTAAATCAGAGTATGTTACAGCAATGGGATAGAGCCAAGGAGGAAATCAGATTGAATGTCTGGGATTGCAGAAGAAGAAAGGGCCTGGGATGACCCCACGGCTCTTTGGTGGTCAAGACAATTTAGTGTTAAACAAGGAGATGGAGGAGAGAGTAGGATGTGGTGGCCAATGAGCAGGGAGAAGAGACTTTAATTCGAGACATTCTGAGTTTGAGGTGCTTTTGGCAAATGGAAATTTAGATCTGAACTTCAGAGAAGAAGCAAGGCTGGCAGTAGCAATTTACAAATCTTTACAGAGGCAGTTGGGTGCATTTCATTCTCTAACATTAATTCCATGAAGATCTAGAAAAGTACAACATTTAAAATTACTGAGTCACCTTCTGTAATTTCTAATTAAGTCAGAGACATGGCTAATAATGGAAGTCAGTCAGGTGGCTGATACTGCTAGCTGCCTACTCAATAACCATTTCCTCTTCTTCCTCACAGCAGAACCCCTAATTTGAGTGATGAGGTTGCAGTTAACTCAGCTAAAAATATTTGATTTATTAGACTCATATATTTAGAGTAACTCTGTGACACTGTTCTGGCCAATGAGATGTAGGTGGAAGTCCTAGGGAGTGCATCACTTGCTGAATAAAAAAGTGAAACCTCCCTAATAGAAGGATGTTAATTCTTTTATCTACTTGCACCTTCCTTTTTTTCTTGCCTAGACTGCAGATGGAAGCCTAGAGATACTGCAGCCATATTGTCACCACGAGGCAACCAGATTTAGGATGACGTTCTATAGGCTAAGTGTGGTGAAGCAGGAAGAAGGATGGAGACTGGTCTCAGATAGCTTCTGCACGGGCCCTAGACTGCCTTTCTTGGGAGTCTAATTCCACAAGACAAACAAATCTGTTTAAGCCAGATTTGGATGTGTGCACTGGCTTTGTTTTGTTTACTTTGGAAGCTGATATAATTCACATCTGTATATACATATGGGAGTGGGGGAGCTACAAAGACATGATCACTATTATTTCAAAATAAAAGTTTTAAAATAAGATATTATTTATGCTTTCTAGCACTGGAATTTTTCTTTCCCCAAATAGGTGATAAAAATTTGCAGCTAAAGGGAAATTATGGACTGCCAGTATTAAGAAAATTCATAAATATGTAATCATCTGTTAATGAGTCCATGTGCACAATGACATCCTTTGGACTTTTCCTGGATGAGGTAAACTGCTCTGACTCATTTAAATGGCTTCAAAGTTCTTAAAGATGAGATCGTTCACTACCTGATTCTCACAAGAATTATAATCTTTGGAAGGAAGACTCTTTTGGCTCTTCCAGGCACTCAGTAAACATAGCTAAGAATACAGAATGTCCCTGAACCACAGTGTTTTGGCCCTGCAAAGAGCTTTTTACTGAGCTGTGTGGGATTATGTCTCCGGAACTGCAGTCAATGTTATAGGAAACACTTCCTTTTGCCTTCTACCACAACACTTCCATTGTCTTTATGGCAAAGATGATGTTGAAGACTTAGGTCTCTATGGCAACAGTGAGTGTACTGAAGACCTGCCAGGAGAAAGTTATCCCAGGTTTCAAGACCAGGAAAAGCTATGTAACTGATCTGTTTTTATCTCACGGTCACTGTGGATCAGGTAACTATTTATGTTTTCTTTTTTGTTTTGGCTGCTGGGAAGCTCTGACAAATTTTTACTCCCACCTCTGAAAACTATCCACACCTAATGATCTATTCTGATTCTGTAAACGACCTCTGACTTTATCTCACTTTCTAATCAGTGTGTTCCCTTGACCTCAGTTTCATTATCTATTGATTTTATGTTGTTTACTATCTGTTTTTGTAAATTCCTTAAACACTTTATGGAACACAGATCATTTAAGGCAAACAATTTTTAAAAGCATCAGATCATCCTCATAATAAAAATAATAATGGCTAATTGACTGAACACTGCTATAAATGAGGCACTGTCCTAAGTACCAAATCTATTTTATGTCTGGGCAAGGCAGATCATGCCTGTAATCCTAGCACTTTGGGAGGCTGAGGTAGGAGGATTGCTTAAATCCAGGAGTTTGAGACCAGCCTGGACAGTATAGTGAGATTCTGTCTCTACAAAAAAAATTTTTTTAAATTAGGTGGGCATGTGGCATGTGCCTATAGTTCCAATTCCTCAGGAGGCTGAGGTGGGAGGATCACTTGAGCCTAGGAGTTGGAAGCAGCAGTGAGCTGTGATCAAACCACTGCACTCCAGCTTGGGCAACAGAGCAAGACCCTGTCTCAAACAAACAAACAAAAAACAGAAAAAATTTATCTTATTAGCCTTAAATATGAGATAAATACTATTATTATCCTCATTTTGTAGATAAGAAAACAAAAGCACAGAGAGAGTAGGTAATTTGTCCAAGATCATATAGCACATAATTGATGCATGCAAGATTCATGCAAAATAGTCCAGGTATTCTGACGTACTTAAGTTATACAAAAGAAGAAATAATTTGTTAAAGAGGCAGAGGCTTTCTGATTTTATAGGCTGAGCCCTAAAGGAGATACCTATTGTAAATCTCATCCATACAATTATGTCTGATGAGCCGTATCAACAAAAGGGAATGAGACAGTGAAAGCTAAAACAACAGATAAAACAAAACAAATAATTGGCTTTTGATCTTGGAACATACTTCCAGATATTCATTCATTCATTCATTCACTCACACAATTATGCATTCATCCATTCACAGTCATTTATTCTTCCAACAACCTTTAGGAAGTACCCAGGCATGGGGCAGGTGCTGGGAATGGAGATTAAGTGAACACAGCTCCTGCCTTCCAGGAGCTGAGGTGCAATAAGAGAGAGTCAGTTAGGTTGGGGACCCCTTGGGGTTATACGTGAACTAAGAAAAGACCAGAGCAAGGTGCGACATGATCATTATGATAGTAAGCCAGCCTTTGGCCTCTGTCTCCCCTTTGATAATGAAGTAAGAAGAATCAGCTCCCTATAGGGCTGTTGTAGTGATGTACTACATGTAAAGCTCCTAGCCTAGCCCCGGCCAGGGCTAGCTAGCCATTAGCTCTTAAGGAACAGTGGATGGCAACCTGGGCGCCTTGCTCAGATGCATACATGCACTCACACTGACTCACGTCCTCAGAAATTCAAGCGCTGAGGCTGGCTACTGCCTCCTCCTAGCTAACCAGGAGCTGACTCTCACAGTCCATGGGCAGGCCTGGCATTCTCTCCTGGATGCCACCAACCTAGATGTGGTATTAGCTGGAATATGCCACCCACATAGGATGAATATTCCTTCAAGATACACTTGAAAATCTTCCTCCACAGTGCCTGGCCCACATAATGCCCACTGGGCATTTTTGTCACATTCACTCTGCTTTAGTTTATCTCTTTGGCACTTGAACACCACAGTTCACTACACAATTCCCCTGCTGCATAACGGTCGGGTTCCCTCTTGAACAGGTCTAAGGAAAGATCCAGTTAGAATTGCAAAGGGGGAGTTTCAAGTGTACTACTGGCTAAAGCCAGTGAGAGAACATATGTGCTGCCCAGGCCAGCATAGGCTGGGGAAAGGCATGTCTCTTCAGTTTTGCTCAGTGGCTAAAAAAAACAAGCAATTAATCATTTTCTCACCAACTCTAACTCATATTTAATAGTTCCCCCTCGAAGTTTGTTTTGTCATACTGTCGGCAAAGTCAGTCAAACATTACGATTCTTTTCTAAATATTCCAGCAGCCAGATGGCAGAAGCACTACTGTGACAAGGCACAACTTGCCTAAAGATAACTTTGTGATGCAGATCCATGCTCAATGGCACTTGGCGGAGGGACCTTTCTAAATTGCTCCCCTTAACCCAGGTTCTTTACACCAAAACTTCCTAAGACAAATATTCAACTCTGCAACTTGAAACTCGCCAGTAAAACAAACACATTTCTACCTCTTTAACTTCTGAATATTAGGCAGAAGTATAAAAATTCGCTAGAAGACCACACATTAGGACAAAATTCTCAGGATTTCTCTGTAGATTTAATGCTACTATACCCTAATGTTTTAAATATTTCTGTGCCAAAGTTCAAATATATTAAATATTTATAACACATTTACTAGAAAACACATTTCCTTCCTTTTGCTAATTTATTTGTGTACTTTTTTTAAGATTCAACATTAATAAACATATTTATAAATTCGAGAATGTAAAAAAGTTGACCGTGCCTCCCTGGTGAAAATTCTGTTTCCCTCTAGAGTTAATCACATTTTGTTTCCTTGGGTCTTTTCTAGGTTATATACTTTATTCTTTGCGTATGTGCTCGAGTGACTGCAAACTCACAACCTGTGCTATATGGTTTCTGAACAACAAGTCTCCTAAAAAGAGTGTTGCCAGGCTAGACCAGCTGGCTCTCCCCTGTTCTGATAACTGTATGTTCTTAGACACTCACACACACACACTTCCTCCATTCCTTCTGCTGCTGGCTAACTGCAATCTGTGACACAGTGTCACAGTCACAGTTACATGAAAACAGAGACTCCGAAAAGGAACAAAAAAGGGGCAATGGCAGGAAGCCAGCCTACAAGTCTCTGTCACCCGGACCACTCTGCCCCATTCAGGTGGCCACAAATTGCCTGTTGAAGGTTGCCCGTCTAGAATGTGAATTCTGTGTACCTGGGCTCTTATCCTGAGTAAGTAATTTAACCTCTGTGATTTTTTATTTTCTCATCTGGAAAAAAGGCACAATAACAATATCTCTGTTAAAGAACTGCTGCGAATCACATGAGGTGATGCACGTAAAGGCATCTGCAGTGCATATTTCATTTCCAGTTACTTCTTAACTTTCTTTTGCTCCCCGCCCCCTGACCTGCCACTTCTTTTCTAATTTGGTTTTTGTGGTTTTTAAATGTATCTCTAAAATGCATTAGCTGGAAAATTGCAGCAATCTGTGCGTTACCACAATGAGTGGACTTTAGCATTACATTTTTATTTACTTTTTCATTGAGGCAGAATTGACCTAAGTCAAGCGTGCAAGTCTCAAGGGTATAACTTCAGTAATTTTTGTATGTGTACACCTGTGTGGCCATGCCTTAGGTCAAGGTGAGAAGCATTTCTAGCATCCCAGAAGTCTCCCTCGTGTCCTGTCCAGGTATTGACCTGGAGTTTATCTCTTTGCAAGGCCCCAAAAGAATCTCTCTTCTGACCTCTTCAGTAAAGATAAAGTTAAAAAAAATTAAAGGGAGGCAGGAGTGCCAGTGATAACTATTAATGCTGGCCACAAGAAATGCACTCCCAGTCCTTCCTCTGAAGTGACAAAAGATTCTGTAAAGGAGGAGGTGGAGGGGCGCAAACCTTATAATATACCACACAGGTCATGCTAAACAAGGCCCTCATTTACAGCCAAGGACCCGAGGCACAGATGCGAAGAGACAGCCTAACTTCCTGCTACAGAGTAACTTTCCTCCCCAGTGCAGCCAGTTACAAAGCGCCCCGAGTGTCAGGGATCGGCCAGACTGTCCCAACGCGCCTGGAACCGCTCTCCCAACCTTTCGTTGCAGAATTTCTTTCCAGGGGCAGGCGCACAGACTGTCCCCATGCCGTCCCGGGGCCTGCCACGGGCACACGTACGCGGCTGGCACGCCACCCTCCAAAGGCGCTGTTCCTGAGAGCCGGTGCCTGGCTACTCACGGGGGCCCGGGCTGCGCTCCTCCAGGTCCAGGGCCGGGTACCGGTCCTGCCCGCCGCTTCCAGGGAGTGCGTGTCAGGGACCGGGGGAAATCGGCTCTGCCACCTACCTACCCACCCCTCCCAATCCTCCAAAGGACCCTAAACCCATCTGTGGCCAAATGTACATTTCTGGAGCACAGTCTGACTACTGACGCCAGGGGCTTGGAGATGAGCACCAGGAGGGGCGTCCAGAGACCTGCGCTCTGTCTCCGCAAGCTGTGTGACCTTGGACAAGTCACTTCACATCTCTGGAGTTGGTTTCCTCACTAGGGGGCTCTTCTGTATACTCCAGGCCACCTCCGGTTCTGCAATTTCCTAGCTCTCCTTTACTCCGCCCCGGTTCTTCCCGCGACAGCCCCCTCCCCAGCAAGACCCCAGCCTTTTGTTCTGGGGGCGAAGCGGAGAAGAGACAGCGTCGCGAAGGACCAGGCCGAAGCGGCCTTGGCGCCAGGGGCTGCTCACCGAAGAGTCTGGTCCGGGGAAGTCATCAGACAACCCCTCGGTGACCTCGCTCCCCACCCTGCGGTGCGGTTCTGGCCCGGCCCGGGAGGCGCGGCAGGGTGCGGGTGGGGGGCGTGAGCGCCGCGCTGCATATCGACAACCTCCCGGGCCCAGGACCGCAGCCCGGCTGGGGTTCCCCGGCCCTCCCACGCGCGCAAGATCCCTGTCCCGGGCCGGGCCACTCTGCTCCGGGACCGGCCAGGGCGGCCGCCGCGACATTGCGGGTTCCTTCCACCCTCGGGCACCGACCCACACCCGCGCGGGGAGCCGCTACCTGCAGGTGGCGGAGCCGGGGGCTGGACTGGACTCGAGCTCCGGCCGACGTCTTCGCAGCTGCCGCCTCCGACTCTGGGCTCCGTCCCGCAGCGCCCGTGCTCCAGGCGGCGCCGCTACCGCCGAGCTGTGCTCGGCGCTGCGCTTGGTGCGCCCGGCTTGCTCCCCGGCCGCCAGCTCTGGTGCTGCCGGGACGCGGAGGCGGGGCCGCCGCCCCCACCTGCTCGCAGGCTCCTGCCTGGGATCCGCCGCCGCCCCGCGGCAGGAACACGGCCCGGGCGGGTGGGGTCGCTCTGGGACCCTGGAGGCGGGTCCCAAGTTGCGCCGCGCGCCGCCGGGGTACAGAGTCCCAAGTCTCAGCTGCGGGGAGACTAAGGCTGGAATTCTCCAGATGGGAGATGTTGTGCGGGTGACGCACGGCCCAGTCAGCACAGCCACTGTGGGGACACGCCACTCCTGAATTTATTCCAAAATGTTGAGCCCTTACTAAGCTCCAGGCGGCGTCATAAGCCGTGGGGACGAGAGAACAAGATTACCTCCTGCCCTCGTGGAGTTAACAGTCTAGGAAAGGAAAGCGACCAATGGGCGATTAGAACACAACCAAGAGGAGGCGGTCAGAGGCCTACTGAGCCTGCGCACAGAGGGTCACCCGATCCAGACCTGCGGTAGCGGGCCCGTCAGGGGTGCTTCTTGAGGTGCTGATGTCTGTGAGAAGACCTGAAGCATGAGCATGAATTACCGGGTGATGAGTGAATTATCCGGGTAGCCTGGGGAGGTAGATTGAAGTCCCAGGTGGAGCCCGAGGGAGAAGAAAGCTGACTGAAAACTGAAATATGGCCGCGCGCGGTGGCTCACGATTGTAATCCCAGCACTTCGGGAGGGCGAAGCCAGCGAGCGGATCACTTGAGGTCAGGAGTTCGACCAGCCAGGCCAAACATGGTGAGTTGTCTTCCCAATTGCCAACCCATTCTTTTCTTCCCTTCTTCGCTAGTGACAGAACCCAGGATTGTGATTGATCCAAGACAACGAAAAAATACAAAAATTAGCCGTTGTGGTGGCGCCCTCTAGTCCTAGCTACTCGGGAGGCTGAGGTGGAAGGATCGCTTGAGTCTGGGAGGCGAAAGTTGCAACGAACCACTGCACTACAGCCAGGGCGACGGGGTGAGACCCTGTCTCAACAAAACAAAACAAACAAACCTGAAATAAGCTTGAGGTTTGAAGAAAACCTTGCTCCTGTCACACTTCATGTTCAGGCCCTTGGAGAATGCAGAAAGTTTGTGTCTGAAGCTGAATGCATTTCTGTAGGTGCTGTGATCGTTTGGTGAGGATTCTGTATTTCCCATGTCCTGGGCACTTCTGCTATTGGAGGAGCTAAGCGGGTACACATGGACTGTTCACTCTGCCTCGGTATTTGGATACCTGCCATGAACCAGACACTCTGCAGGGGCTTAGGGCAAGATCTCTAACTCTAAAGGAGCGGCTGGTCTGGAGCAGAGGAGAAACCTGCACTCAGCGCTCTGCTGAGGCTTGTGTGAAATGTTGGGGACCCAGGTGTGGGAGCAGTTAATGCCAGCATGGAAGATCTCAGACGTGGATTACAGCCTGTCTTCAGGTTCAGGTTCTGTAGCTGCTGCTGTCAAAGTATGTTCCCCAAGCAGCCCTTAGCTGATCTCTTAATTACTCATGTTTGTAGCTGGGCAGTGTGTCGGCTTATGTTTAGCAAGGATTCATAATACACTTTTGATGTCTTTCACTGCCGTGTCGTCAAGAACGTGGTTTTCTCTTTGGATTTAGGTGAAGAAGGGTTTATGTGTAGCAAGTGGAAGCTGATGAAGCACTTCCTTTCCACCTGTTTGAGCTATGTTCCTCCTGCCCTTTCCTCCTTTAGAATCATAATAGATGACCACAGGCATGAAACCTGAGGAACAATTCTCCAACATAAAATTCATAAACCCTCTTACATGGGTGATTATTACTAAAACAAAAACAAAACCCAAAACCCCAAAACGACCCAGCCACTCTCCTTCTCTGGACCTCCAGGGCTCATGCTCACTAAATACATAACCACTAGTGTTCTAACTGAAAAAGGAAGAAAAGTCAAACTAGCAGAGAAGACACTGCCATGGGCCTAGAGAGTTCCTATTAGATCTCCTGAGCAGCTCAAGCATGAGCCAGTTGAATGGAGAGCCTGTACTTATCTTAAAAGATGGATAGGTGCTGGATTGGATCAAAGAATTTGTTTTTTCAAAATGCCTGGTTGTAGGGATGAGCAGGTGATGAGTGAGGAATCAGTCTGGACATTGGGGCAGAAATCTTCAAGAGGCATTACATTCAGTGTTTTATATCCATGTGAAGTAACACTGCCATTAGCATCTTATTCCTATGGACATTAGAGAGGAATTCATTTCCACCAGCTCCACTAGGATGAAATGACTTCAGCAAGGCACTAGCTATTCCTAGTAGACGATATTTGTTCAGTGGCAGACACTGTGAGTTGTCTTCCCAGTTGCCCACTTATTCTCCCTTTCTTCCCTAGTGACAGAACCCAGGATTGTGATTGATCCAAGACTACCTTGACAATCCCCTTCCCGATTTCCAAGCCTTTCTTACAGCTAAGAAAGTCATTGACCCAGTTTTAGCTAATGAGTTGAAAGAAGGGTCTGATGGGGGAGCTGCTGAAAATTTTTTTCTGTTTCTGCTTTTCCATTTGCTACTTTCTTTTCTTTTTTTTTCCTCCTCCTCCTCATCCTCCCACTCTTGTTGCCCAGGTTGGAGTGCAATAGCACCATCTCAGCTCACTGCAACCTCCGCCTCCTACGTCCAAGAGATTCTCCTGCCTCACCCTCCCAAGTAGCTGTGATTACAGGCACCTGCCACCACGCCCAGCTAATTTTTGTATTTTTAGTAGAGATGGGGTTTCTCCATGTTGGCCAGGCTGGTCTCGACTCCTGACCTCAGGTGATCTGCCCACCTCGGCCTCCCAAAGTGCTGGGATTACTGTGTTTTATATCCATTACCACACCTGGCCCATTTCCTACTTTCTTTATGCTTTGAATGCAAATGAAATGCCTAGTGGTGCTACAACCAGACTGCAACCAAGAGCCAAAGACTGTGAGGCCAAAAGGTCAATATAATTGGGACAACACACTGGAAAATAGAGTCAGTGTGCTATTGCTGAGCACTTGAGCCAAAGTGTGCAACTGTCCACCTCTGGATGAACTGTTTCCTACATAAGAAAAATAACCCATGTTCGTTTTATCCTCTGAGAATGAATTTTCTGATTTTGCAGCCAAATGTATTCCTAACTTATACAATGACCTGATACAGGGCAAAAATCTACTCTTTTCTTCTCATCGCTCACCCAATGCCTGCAATAGCTCACCTTTCACACCTTCTACTTGCAAACATATATTTATATCTGTTGTAACTTCTTGAGCTCTTCAGGAGAAAGGCACTACAGAAATACTAAATGTTGTACATGTGCTTACTTCAGTCTCTCAAATATGTACAGATCAGCTATTTTATGGTGATACCGCACTGGTGCTAGGGCTGCAAAGATGAATTCACAGCCCGGCCCCCAGGAAGCCAACAGCTTAATAGAGAACACAGCTTGTAAAGAGAATATTGCAATTCTGGGTAAGAGAGGAGCTTGTCCTGGAGGGAGAGCTAATACAGGAGAAGAAATGATGACCTGTCTGTAGAAAAGGAAGGAGGCTGTGAGACCTGAGCTGCACATCCATTAATAAATGGAGTTTCTCCTGTCAGAAGGTGATGAAGGGAGGGCATTTCAGGGAGAAGAAAGCCTGAAAGAGCTTGATGGTTCAGGAGCCTCAAACCCCAGAGGTCTGAAACCACATGTTGGGTCTTCCTTTCAAACCTGACCCACTCTGTATTGCCCATCCCCGCCACCCATCTAGTTGGACCAGCCAGAAATTTTAAAGCTACTTTCCCCCTATCAGCCCTCCTTGAGGTTGACTTTGCCTGTTGAATCTGTCCAATTTTGCCCATCTGTACCTCTCTCTAGGACTTCCCCAGGAACCTCTTATCTTTTTCCTCTGTGATCATATGCCACCCCTCTCTTCTAAACCATTCTTCCCAGTGTGGCCAGGGAGACTGTCTTGAAACACAGAGCTGATCTTATCAACTCCCATTATCTGTAGTTCAGTGAATTTCCATTGCTCCGATGATAATACCAAGATCCCAAGCTTTGTCTGAAGGCCCTAATGGCCTGGCCTGACCCACTCTCCAACACGTTTTTCTCAGTCCTCCCCTCCATCTCTGTCCTTCAGCCATGTTGGCCTGCTTTCAGATCCTTCAACAGCAATATTCCTTCTTGTCACAGGCCTTTTGAATGTGGTCTTCATTCTTTGTAAAGAACACCCCAAGCATCAACTCCTCTCCATCTTTCAGATCTCAACTAAACTTAGCCACAACTTATGTGAATCTCAACTAGGTCAACTTCTACTATAATCTCTCAAAACCTCATGTACCTTTCTTTCGTAGCCTTTGTTACAGTTATAATGATGACATTATCTATTTGATGATGTAACATTTGTCCTCCAGACTAGACTATGGTATTCATGACCTCAGGAACCATCTCTGTCACCTTTGTATCCTGATCTCACAGCATAGAGACTAGCAGATAGTAGGTACTCAATACACATTTGTTGAGTTCTGAAAGAAATGAATAAATTGGAGTTGGAGATTGGAACTACATATTTGAAGGTTTGTAACTCTTTTAAACAAAGTTTATATCAATTTTACTAAGGAATAATGTCACATAATAAATGCACTACTTTTAAGTGAACAGTTTAATGAATGCTGACAAATGTTTACTCTGATGTAACCACCACCTTTATCAAGGTATAAACTATTCCATCTCCAAGAATGTTCTCTTATCTCCCTTTGCAGTCAGTCTCTATGTCCAGCCCCATGCAGCTGAAATGAGGGAGTTCTCTGACCCTACACCTCGGGCCGGGGTGTGGCTCATTTGTTTGGCCACAGCACCCTCAAACCCCTTGTGGGAGGAGGAGCAGATGGGCAGGTGCAGGAGCCAGGGCAAGTGCTTTTGGGCTCTGGCCCCATAGTAGCATCTAGGGATGGGTGCCTGTGACTCCCAAAGCCCCAGTGGCCATGTTACAGTGCTCTTTTAGCTCTGCCGTCTCCCAATGGCTTAAGTGTTAACCAACTCAGTACCCTCTTGGTACCCAGGTTTTTGTCCAGCACCCAGGAAGAATCACGTCACATAGGCAAATTGAGGGATGGTAATTGCGGAGGATTTTATTGCTGGATGGAAGTGGCTCTTGGTGGGATGGATGGAGCTGGAAAGGGGGTGGAGGGGGAAGATGATCGTTGGTGGAGTTCAGCCGTCCTATAGCCAATCTCCTTTCCAACTGTCCCCAGCTGAACTCTGGATGGTCAGATGCTCCTTTTCTTCTTTGCCGCTTTGCTCTGCTGCTGTTTTGCTCCTCGGCTCTTCTGCTCAGGGAGCCTGGGGTTTGGGGGTTTATATAGGTACAGGATAGGGGGATGTGGCAGGCCAAAGGGCAACATTTAGACACAAAAACAGGAATGTCTGTTCCCATTTAGGGCCACAGGTTTCCAGGCTTGAGGGTGGGGCCTTTGCTGAGAAACCGCCCTCTTCTATCCAGTACCTCTCTGCCTCCTGTCAGTATCACAACCACAGAGCTGTTACTATAGTTTAGTTTTGTCTTTTCTGGAGCTTTGCATACTAGAATTATACATGAAGAACTATTTTGTTCTGGCTTCTTTCACTCAGCATAATGTTTGTGAGATTCACCCACAAGTTATGTGTAGTTTATTTCTTTTTACTGCTGATTGGCATTTAATTTTATGGATATACCAGTATTTGTTTAATCCATTTACTTTTTGTTGGATATTTGGTTTGTTTCCAGTTTTTTGGATATTACAAATGAAGCTGCTTTGAGTATTTGTATACAAGTCCTTTGTAGATAAATGCTTTTATTTCTTTTAGGCAAATACTTAGGAATATAGTTTTAAGAATCATTAGCATTAAAATCTTAGAACCACGCTGAGATACTACTTCACACCCACTTAGATGACCATAATTTTTAAAAGTGTTGGCAAGAATGTAAAGTTGAAATCTCTATTCCCTCCAATTAAAAAATTGCTGGGGAGAATATAAAATGGTACAGCTGCTGTGGAAAATAGTTTGGCAGTTCCTCTAAAAGTTAAACATAGAATTTCCAAAGGACCCAGAAATTCCATTCCTAGGCATGTACCCAAAAGAACTGAATGCAGGAATTTAAATAAAAACTTGCATATGAATGTTCATAGTAACACTACTCATAATAGCCAAAAGATGAACACAATCCCGATTTCCATCAACAGGTGACTGGATAAAGAAAATGGGATATAACCATACAGTGGAATATTATTCAGCAATGAAAAAAAAAATGAAGTGTTGATAACATGCCACCACATGGATGGACCTCGAAAGCATGCTAAGTGAAAGAAACAGACAGAAAGATCACATATTATGTGATTCTATTTATATGAAATATATAGATTAGGCAAATTCACAGAGACAGAAAGCAGGTTGGTGGTTGCCAGGAGTTGGGGAAGGAAGAGTAGGGAGTAATTGCTTAATGGTTACAGAATTTCTATTGAGGGAGATAACAATATTCTGGAATTAGATAATGGCTTTGGTTGCACAATATTGTGAATGTACGTAATGCCACTGAACACTTAAACATGGTTTAAAGATTAAAGTTTAGAGCAGGTGCAATGGCTCACGTCTGTAATCTAAGCATTTGAGGAGGCCAAAGAAGGAAGATTGCTTGAGATCAGGAGTTCAAGACCAGCCTGGGAAACATATCAAGACCCATTCTCGACAAAAGAAAATTAGCCAGGCATAGTGGTATGTGCCTGCAGTCCCAGCTCCTCAGGAGTCTGAGGCAGGAGGATCGTTAGAGCCGAGGAGTTTGAGGCTGCAGTGAGCTATGATGGCACAGTTGCACGTCAGCTGGGGCAGCAGAGCAAGACTTCATTTCTTTAAAAAAATGATTAGGCTGGGCATGGTGGCTCACACCTATAGTCTCAGCAATTTGAGAGGCCAAGGCAGCAGTATAGCTTAAGCCTGGGAGTTTGAGACCAGCCTGGACAGTATCGTGAGACTTTGTCTCTACAAAAACTTTTTTTAAAAAAGTAGCCAAGTGTGGTATACGTTGTGTACAGGTGCATGCCTGTAGTCTCAGCTGTTTCAAAGGCTGAGGGAAGAGGATGGCTTGAGCCTGGAAAATGGAGGTTGCAGTGAGCCGAGATCGCACCACTGCACTCCAGCCTGGGTGAAAGAGCAAGACCTTGTCTCAAAAAAAAAAAAAAAAAAGATTAAATTTTATATTATGTATATTTTACTACAGTAATTCTAAAAGATAAAGCCTTAGAGGGGTGTGAGAGGCTGGGGCAGTGTTTCCCACCCTCTGTAAAAGCTGTTTCTTCATGTACCGCAACTGAGAGTGGGCATGTCTGTCAGCTCGAATGTGGCCCTGAGCCTTCTGTGCAAGTCTCTGTGCAGAGGGGAAGCTCCATCCTGCCATGAGAAAAAGTTAAGAGGCACGGCACTCCATCACTTCACCTCAGGTCGGGGCTGTGCAGATTCCTGGGTTGAGAAACTTGACTTCACAAGCACAGTACATAAAAGAGAGCAGGAAGTTCTATTCAAACACCTACACTGTGCCAAAAGGCAACCAGGGTGGCGATAGTTCAGTATATCCGTGGGTGCAATTTAATCCCATCCGGCTGCCTCCAAAATTTCTCCTGCTCAAAAATGTGCTGCAAACACAAGAAGACTGATATCTACTTTCTTCATTTTTGGAGTGAGAAGGTGGCCAAGGCCTGTGGAGAGCACAGGGCTTTACTGAACAGGCAGAGAAAGAGGAACCAATCCACAGGAGAGAGGGGCAAGAGAAAAAGGAAAGTGCCCAGGAAAGTGAGGCTGCAGAAACCAAGGGGAGAGAAGACATGGCCAGAAGTGTCATGCTACACTGAAGTCACATTCAGCGACCAAAACACATGACAATGAGAGGTTATCAGTGACCCTTGTATTTGCAAGGTCAGTGCAGTAGGCCACAGGGTTAGGGTTGATCTTACTGGGCTGAAACGTGGGAAGGACCTGAGGAGGCGGAGACCACACTTCAAGTGTACATTTGTTTTTCAAAAACCTTGACCTAGAAGAGAAACAGAGAGACAGGGCCACGTCTAGAAGAGGAGAAGGAATCTAGAGAAAGTCGAGCCCCTAACATGTTGTAGGCTAACAAAAAAGAGCCAAGAGAGAAAAAAGTTTCAAGATTTAGGAAAGCAAGAGAATTGTAAATGGAGCCAGGAATTCTCTGAAATACCTTCTTAAACCTTTTCTTTGAGAAACTGAGAAGAGATTTGCTAAATAATATTTTACAGCATTTTCACGACCTTTGATCCTTCCGAGTAAATAACATAAAGTAGTATAGAAAGTCTGGATCTTGGAGACAAGACAGGGATTCAAGCTGTTGCCAACTGGCTGTGTGATTTTCATTCTTTCGGTAGTTTATCAGATCCTCAAATCTTAGTTCCTTGAAGTGCAAAACAGGTGCAATCATTTTTGCTCTGCCTCAAAGTCATTATCAGAATACCTAGAGGTGAATTCGATGAAATTATTTCAAGTGCAAGCACTACATTTTACTGTGAAGGGCCACAGAAACAAAACAAACTTTATCTGTTTTACTGTACTTTTTTTTTTTTTTTGAGATAGAATCTCACTCTGTCCCCCAGGCTGGAGTGCAGTGGCCCAATCTCAGCCCACTGCAACCTCTGCCTCCCAGGTTCACGTGATTCTCCTGCCTCAGCCTCCTGAGAAGCTGGGATTACAGGTGTCTGCCACCATGACTGGTTAATTTTGTATTTTTAGTAGAGACAGGGTTTTGCCCTGTTGGCCAGGCTGGTCTTGAACTCCTGACCTCGGGTGATCCTCCCGCCTCGGCCTCCCAAAGTGCTGGGATTACAGGTGTGAGCCACCACGCCCGGCCTACTGTACCATATTTTTAATTAATCTGCACTCAGAAAACACCTACTGAAAAATAATTATTATTTAAAATAAGTAATGTAACTGCCAGCTAGTCTCACCTTACAACCTCTCACCTGTTGTTTTAGAGTACTTCTCTTTATCTACACAAAGCCCACCTTTTTGTATACTGTGAGTACAAGGGACTGTAAATGCGATGTAGAAACAAGGGGTGATGGGCCTCCTGAGGCCGCTCCCTACTTCTCTCCAAGTCTGTTGCACTGCTAAGATTGGGTTTCTTCACCAGTCTTCTCTTGTCTCTTCTTTGCCAATATTATCCATTATCCATAAGACAAACTCTGCTGTCAGCTTCGTGATTGAGATGACCATTTGGTTTACAGTGATTGACAGTTTTCTAAGGGCTTTACCTTCCATTGTCATAACGATCACCATCACAAGTGGAGGCTTTGGTCACCGTATTTCAGATGATGAAATGGGGACTTAGAAGTGAATGGGCAACAGTCCCAGGGCTGGTGAAGAGCAGAGCTGTGAATGGAGATGGATCCTACTGTCTTGCCACCATGCCACAGGATGGTCATCTCACTGCCAGCACAGGGCTTGTTGCAAGGCACCTTCATTGAATGTGTGACTGGACAAATGACTCATGAACCTTTCAGCTTAGTCATGCCCCCTGCATCCTCCATCCTGGTAAGAGCTATCCTGTCCTAATGGAAGCCCTTTTAAGAGGATTCTGTCCTCCTTCTGGCTTGTCTGTGATAACAGCACTGACACTGATTCTCTCAAGCCAGGAAACTGGGTCATCCTAATCTTGATTTCTACTACCACCATCTGATCCATCACAAAACCCTTCACCTTCTGCCTCCCAGACACCTCTTCCTGATGTCCCCTGCAGCCACTGCTTTAGTTCTTCTCTACCCTGCAGCCATAATTATCTTTCTAAATCAAAATTTTAATCATCTAACTCACCTGCTTAGAATGCTTCAAACACTTTCTTTTGAGCTCATGATAAAGCGTGAGTCACTTAGTATTGTCCATAAAGACCTCCAAGATTGGCCTCATCTCATCTTCTGTCTCTGCCTCCCCACGACTGCACTGTGCTGCTGCTGTCCCAGAGGGCTCAGAGCCCCTCGCATTCACCTGACTGCCTTCCCCCAAGCCACTTCTTGTCCTGGAGTACCTTTTCCCTCCTTATTTTCTGGAGAACATCTCATCCTTCAGTATCAACACTCACCTATTCTGAGAAAGCTTTCTGAACCCTCATGGAAGACCAGGGCTCCTTTTCTCAATATTTAACATCCTCATCCCCTTTGCTCTAAGCACTTAGAGCATGACATTGTAACTGCCTATTTGTCTATATCCTTAAGGGCAGAAATGGTGCCATTGTCCCAGTACTACCAGCACTGAACAAAATAGGTGTCACATCATAAGTCAGCACTCAATAAATCTTGAATTGATGAATAAGTTAACAAAAGAGTGTCTAGCCTTCTTTTTCTCACCTGTCCAGGGAAAATTTTGTACCAGAAAGACCACAGCTTAGAGGTGAAAAGTCAACCAAAGTGGATGCTTTATTTCTCTCTTGGTGAGAAAGGACTCTACAACCTCATGGTGTGAAGTTACAGAGCCCTTTGGAACAGAATGATAGAGTAAGAAAGCAGACAGTTTTTGAGCAATCCTGAATCAGCTGTCTTTGTTGCTTTGCTTTTTTTCTTTTGTTTTGTTTTTAATAGTGGGGCAAACTTCAGAACAATAGTCACACACATTTCAAATGTGAAAACAAAAAAGTAGTTCAAGGCTAAACAGACATGCTTTAAAATTTTATGCCATTTTGGGCTATCTGTGCTCATACTCCCTAAACAGAGTTACACTGTTTACAGGGATGATCAAGGATAGACTGGTCTCAAAAGTCCTGGAATTCTGCACATTAAGATAACAAGAGGCAGCATGTGACATGGTGTTAAATGGCCACTTACTGGCAGCGAGAAACAGTGATGGCTTCTCTATCTGAAAGGGTAGTCAACCAGGTGACATAGCTAGGCCTTGGTCAGTCAATTGTCAAAAAAGATAGACTCATCTTCTATCCACATCTATAAGGTAACAAGTTCAAATACAAGATTAGCTATGTTTCCCCATCATTAAAGAGACCATTTCTTTTTTTTCAATGCTGGCATTTCTTGACCAAAGAAAGGTTGAAGAAAGATATTGTATCATGTAGAAAAAAAAATAGCATGCTTGTCTAATGGCATTGCCTACCAGTTTTCTATAGCTTAGTAAGAATAAAAGACTGGGTCTTGAAAACACTAGAAAAGGGATAATCATAAATCAGAGTACACCTTAATCAGCTTAATGTATTAAACCTTCTTCTTGGCTATTCAAGCGAAATAGTTAGGAAGCACTTAGTGCAAATGGGGGAAGGAATGACCCTGGAAAAGCTTGCTGAAGTATGAAGTGCCAGCCAGATTATTTTACCAAAGGCCATATGATCCAGCTCAGAGAAAAATGCAAATGATTTCCGAGTGTAATTCCCATATATCTTCACACAGCCAAAGTCTGCATTATAATATAGAAGATGTAAACAGGCAGAATATATACTTGCAAGCTCCTTAAGGACCATAAAGAATTGTTCAATGTCTTGGAGAGGAAAGGAACTGGAGGGGTGGGGGTGTCAGAGGTGTTTGAACCAGAGCAACTCCATCTTGAATAGGGGCTGGGAAAATGAGGCTGAGACCTATGGGGCTGCATTCCCAGATGGTTAGGGCATTCTAAGTCACAGGATGAGATAGGAGGTCAGCATAAGATATAGGCCATAAAGCTGGCCAAAACTCACAAAAACCAAGGTGGTGATGAGAGTGACCTCTGGTCGTCCTCACTGCTACCCTTCCACCAGTGGCATGACAGTTTAAAATGTTATGGAGGCAGGCCAATATTAAAGTCCAGGAAATACAGAGAACACCACAAAGATATTCCTCAAGAAGAGCAACCCCAAGACACATAATCGTCAGATTCACCAGGGTTGAAATGAAAGAGAAAATAAAATGCTAAGGGCAGCCAGAGAGAAGGGTCGGGTTACCCATAAAGGGAAGCCCATCAGACTCACAGCAGATCTCTCAGCAGAAACCCTACAAGCCAGAAGAGAGTGGGGGCCAACATTCAACATCCTTAAAGAAAAGAACTTTCAACCTAGAATTTCATATCCGGCCAAACTAAGCTTCATAAGTGAAGGAAAAATAA
>PVKP010037791.1:0-21384 GCA_004027715.1 Plecturocebus donacophilus | reverse complement strand
TCCATATATTATATATTTAATATTTATATAATCAATATATATAAATTTAATATATATCAATTATATATAAATATTAAATATATAATATATGGATATATAATATATATTTATATTTTATAATGTATATTGTATACATATATTAAATAAAATATTTTTTTCATATTTTTTATTTTTTGTTTTAAAAAATTTTTTTTGGGCTCTGGGGTACATGTGCACGTCCTGCATCCTGCAGGATTGTTGCATAGGTACATACATGCCATGGTGGTTTAATTGTCTCCATTTCCCCCTGCCGCATCACCTACATCAGGCATTTCTCCCGGTGTTCCCTCACCATCCTCCCTGCCCCACTCCCTGCTGTCCCTCCCCTCCCCTCCTCTCCACCCCCCCACCTAGCCCTGTGAGTGTTGTTCCCTTCCCTGTGCCCAAGTGCTCTCATTGTTTGTCACCTGTCTATCAGTGAAAACATGCGGTGTTTGGTTTCTTGTTCTTGTGTCAGTTTGCTGAGAATGATGGTTTCTAGATTCATCCATGCCTCTACAAAGGACACGAACTCATCGTTTTCTACAGCTGCATAGTATTCCATGGTGTATATGTGCCACATTTTATTTTGTCCAGTCTATCATTGATGGGCATTTGGGTTGATTCCAGGTCTTTGCTATGGTAAACAGCACTGCAATGAACAGACGTGTGCATGTGTCCTTATAGTAGAATGATTTATAATCCTTTGGGTATATACCCAGTAATGGGATTGCTGGGTCAAATGAAATTTCTATTTCTAGGTTCTTGAGGAATCACTACACTGTCTTCCACAATGGTTGAACTAATTTACACTCCCGTCAACAGTGTAAAAGTGTTCCTTTTTCTCCACATCCTCTCCAGCATCTGTTGTCTCCAGATTTTTTTAATGATTGCCATTCTAACTGGCATGAGACGGTATCTCGATGTGGTTTTGATTTGTATTTCTCTAATGGCCAATGATGATGAGCATTTTTTCATATGTTTATTGGCTGCATATTTGTTTTCTTTTGAAAAGTGTCTGTTCATATCCTTCACCTACTTTTGAATGGGTTTGTTTGTTTTTTTCTTGTAAATCTGTTTTAGTTCTTCATAGATTCTGGATATTAGCCCTTTGTCTGATGGGTAGATTGCAAAAATTTTTTCCCATTCTGTTGGTTGCAGGTTTACTCTAATGATTGTTTCTTTTGCTGTGCAGAAGCTCTTAAGTTAAATTAGGTCCCATTTGTCTATTTTGGCTTTTGTTGCCATTGCTTTTGGTGTTTTAGTCATGAAGTCCTTGCCTATGCCTATGTCCTGGATGGTTTTGCCTAGGTTTTATTCTAGGGTTTTTATGGTGTTAGTTCTTATGTTTAAATCTTTAATCCATCTGGAGTTAATTTTTGTATAAGGTGTAAGGGAGTCCAGTTTTAGCTTCCTGCATATAGCTAGATAGTTTTCCCAACACCATTTATTAAACAGGGAATCCTTTCCCTATTGCTTGTTTTTGCCCGGTTTATCAAAGATCAGATGGTCATAGATGTGTGGCGTTGCTTCTGAGGCCTCTGTTCTGTTCTATTGGTCTATATCTCTGCTTTAGTACCAGTACCATGCTGTTTTAATTACTGTAGTCTTGTAGTATAGCTTGAAGTCAGGTAGCGTGATGCCTCCAGCTTTGTATAATATATATTGTATACATATATTAAATAAAATATATTTAAACGACAAGATATATATTAAATAAAATATATAAAAATATATACATGTACGTATATATATTTAAAATATAAATGTATATATATTTATAAATATAATTGAGATAGTGTCTCACTGTATTGCCCTGGCTGGTCTCAAACTCCTAGGCTGAAGCAACCCTCCTGCTGCAGACTCCTCCCAAAGTGCTGGGACTATACGTGTGAGCTTCTGCACATAGCCCTTGACCTCATTTTAACTTGATTACTTCTTAAAGAACTTTTTTCCCAAAAAAAGGCCCATTCTCAAGCAGTGGGTGTCAGGACTTCAACGTTTCTTTTTGTGAGTGTGAGAGGGGGTCACAATTTAACCCATAATGCAGGCTTATAAAACTATTCTTGACAAGACCCACAGCAACATAAAACTGTGGCCAAAAGTATGAACTGTGGAGCTAGAAGGATTTGGTTTGACATCAAATCCAAACTTATTGCCAGTTTTCTGAACCTGGAACATCACTTTAACCTCAGCCTTCTGGGCATCCTCTAAGACAGAGACAATAGTGCTTCCCTCATAGTGCTTGTAGAAAGAGGTCACTACTGTTATAGCTAGCTATCTAGCACCTAGAATGCCTGCATCAATAAATAAAATATTTTATTTTATTTATTGATAAAATATAATTTTTTTCTTTTTTTTTTTTTTAGAGATGGGGTTGTACCATGTTGGCTAGGCTGGTCTCAAACTCCTGACCTCAAGCAATCCACCTGCCTCGGCCTCCCAAAGTGCTGGAATTACAGGCATGAGCCACCATGCCCGGTCAAAATAGAATTTTTTTAAAGAGACAAAGTCTCACTCTGTTACCTGCTAGCTATATTTTATATATATTATATATAATATATAAAAATATAATATATATAACTAATATATAATATATATTATATATATAAAAAATATAGCTAGCAGGTCACAGATATATATATATACCATATACATATATATATATATATATATATCTATATATCTATATATATATAGTAATTTATAAAAGGTCGGGTTATATATATTTTAAAAAGGTAAGGTTAAAAAAGGTAAGGATATATATAATTAAGGCAATTTATTCATATTATATTCATTTATATTACTTTAAATATATGTCTCCTTACTTTTTTTTTAAGAGATAAGGTCTCACTCTGTTCCTGGACTAGAGTGCAGTGGTGTGATTATGGCTTACTGTAGCCCTGTAGCCTCAACCTCTTGGGCTCCTCCTGTCTCGGCTTCCTGAGTAGCGAGGACTGCAGGTGTATGACACCCTGCCCAGCTAATTTTTAAATTTTATTGTAGAGGTGGAATCTCACTCTGTTGCTGATGTTAGTCTTGAACTCCTGGCCTCAAGTGAACCTTCTGCCTCAGCCTCCCAAAGCACCAGGATTACAGGTGTGAGCCACCACATCTGGCCTAGTCCTTACCTTGAGAGACACTCCATGGGCAGAAAAGATGATATAGACCTAAACAAGAAATTATAATATATCATAATGTCAGAAACAATGGAAATATCTACAAAATACAGTAGAAGTAGAAAGGAATGCCTGAGGGACTTCACAGAGCAGGTGACATCTGGAGAAGGGCTTTAAAGGTTAAGTAAGAGTTGGGCAGGCATAGGCATGGAGGTGGGAAACAATAGGGCCCATTCCAGGCATCATAAGCAACCTGGCATTACAGGACTATGAAGTGCAAAAGAAGCAGAGGTGGGAGATGAAGTGGAAAGAGCAGGCAGGAGACAGATCATAAATGGCTTCAGGTGCTCTTCAAAGAAGCACAGGCTTTATTTACCTCCTGTGGTGTAGAGGAGGCATTTCAAGGCTTGGAAGTATCAATCAAGTCCCAGAAGAAATGGATAACTCACTCAATCTGGGTAACCAAGGAGAGTTTAATAAATGGACCATGTATAGAGGATTGAGAAGGGCTGGGCAAGGTGGCTGACGCCTGTAATTCTAACTTGGGAAGGCCAAGATGGGAGGATTGCTTGACCCTAGGAGTTTGAGACCAGCCTGAGAAACATAGTGAGAACCTCATCTCTAAAAACTAAAAAACAAACAAACACACACACACAAAACTTAGCTGGGTGTTGTGGCACATATCTGTTGTCCCAGCTACTTGGGAGGCCGAGTTGGAAGGATCACTTGACCCCAGGGGATCGAAGCTACAGTGAGCCATGATTATGCAACAGCATTCTAGCCGGGGCAACAGTGAGATGCTATCTCAAAAAAAAAAAAAAAAAAAAAAAAGGGGTGGGGGTCAGGGGTATTGAGAAGTGATTAGGGAAAAAACAAAGAATGGTGCACTGCCCCAGCAGAAGCAACAGCAGGGAACTCTTACTGCATCTAGGCTGGAAGCAGCCAGTGAAAAGAGTGAGAACCAGAATCCCATAGCTGTAGGAGTGGCCACCTGATGGACGTGGGCTTTGGTAGAGGAAGGCAGTTGCCGGCAACTCTGAGAGCTCAGTGGTTAGATACACCAACCTCTTCCTACCCTCCAATCTCCCGACCCAGTTGGAAGTCCACGGGCAAAGAAGTCCAGGTGACAGAGTCGACAGAAGTCAGCTCCCGGGGCATCAGGATGGAGAGTGTGGAGATGGAGAGAACAGCTGGAGAAGCAAAGGAAAGCTATCCAGCTCAGGTCTGCTGGTGGCTTGAAGGAGGCTGGGTGCGGGGAATTGGTAGTAGCCTGGCAGAGAAGCTTTGATTCTGAACTCAAGCCTCTGAGAAGGTTTGGAAAGGCAAGGATGGAGCTGCAAGAAATTTAGGAGGGAGAATTGGTCACATAATTATAGAAGATGAGTGAAAATGAAGAGCCTTTACCTATACTCATGCCTTTACCCAAAGCCTCCTGGGTAGCTGGGATCACAGGCATCTACCGCTGCACCCAGCTAATTTTTGTATTTTTAGTAGAGACAGGGTTTCACCATGTTGGCCAGCTGGTCTTGAACTCCTGACCTCATGATCCACCTGCCTTGGCCTCCCAAAGTTCTGGGATTACAGGTGTGAGCCACTGCACCTGGCCCTGTACCTATTAAAATTCAAATTAACATCTAAAACTCAGTTCCTTAAACACACTATTTTCTTTTCTTTTCTTCTCTTCTTTTCTTCTTCTTCTTGTCTCTCTCTCTTCTCTTCTTCTTCTCTCTCTCCTTCTCTCTCTGTCTTTCTTATACAGAGATGAGATCTTACTATGTTGCCCAGGCTGTACTCCTGGGCTCAAGCAATCCTCTCACCTCAACCTCCCAAAGTGCTGAGATTATAGGCGCATGCCTGGCCATTAGCCACATTTCAAGTGCTCAGTAGCCATGTGTGGCTAGTATCTACTGTATTAGACAGCTCAGTTTATAGAACATAGTCATCATTACAGCAAGTTCTATTGCACAGCACCCGTCTAGAAGATTGGAGAGTAGATAGGGCTGGAAAGGAGAGACTTGGAGGTCATCAACACATAAGGGTGGTTAACCATCATGGGATGACTGAGGTCAGCTTGAAGAGCATGAAGAATGAGAAGAAAGATGGACTAAGAGTGAACTCTTGCAGAACACACACATTTACTGGGCAGCTTGAGGAGCCAGCAAAGAAGACCAAGAAGCAGCTATCAGATGGAGAATAAGAACTAGAATAGAGTCATGTTCCAGAAACCCAGGGAGAGCCTTCAGGAAGGGAGAGGTGAGCAGTGTGAAAAAAAAGGGGAGCAGGTACAATGGCTCTCCTTTGTAGAGTTGCAAATCCCAACACTTTGGGAGGCTGAGGTGGCCAGATTGCTTGAGTCCAGGAGTTTCAGACCAGCCTGAGTAACATGGTGAAACCTGATCTCTCTCTAAAAAAAATAATAATAAACTAGCTGGGAGTAAGGGTACACACCTGTAGTCCCAGCTACCCAGGAAGCTGAGGTGGTAGGGTCACCTGAGCCTGGGAGGTCAAGGCTGCAGTGAGCCATGATCATGTCACTCCAGCCTGGGTGACAGAGTAAGACCCTGTCTAAAAAAGGAAAAAACGAATGCAGAGTGTCTCTTGCAGTTGGCATTTGGCGGGATATTTGTGGAGAGAGCAGTTTAAGTGAAACAGGGGTGTGACCAATTCCAGATTGCCCCAGATTAGGGAGTGCATGGGAGGAGAGCAAGAGAGGGCCAGTGTCCAGAAGGCACAGAGGAGGGCTGAGAACACACAGAGTTGTAGCAAACAGATAAAGTGGTAGCTGAGGGCAGGGAAGGGAGAACCACATTTCCTTAAAAGATAGAAATGGCTGGCCAGACATGGTGGCTCACACTTGTAATCCCAGCACTTTGGGAGGTTGAGGTGGGCAGATCACCTGAGGTCAGGAGTTTGAGACCAGCCTGGCCAATTTGGTGAAACCCCTGTCTCTACTAAAAATAAAAAAAAATTAGCCGGGTGTGGTGGCACGTGCCTGTAGTCTCAGCTACTCAGGAGGCTGAGGCAGGAAAATTGCTTGAACCCGGGAGGTGGAGGTTGCAGTGAGCCAAGATTTTGCCACTGCACTCCAGCCTGGGTGACAGAGCGAGACTCCATCTCAAAAAAAAAAAAAAAAAAAGAATAATCAATCAATAAGATAAAAATAAAACATAGAAACGGTTTTAGCATATTTATAGACCAAGAGAATAGGGGTGGGCAAGGTCAAAAAGGAGAAAGGAAGGAGAACATACACAGCACAGCTGAAGGGGGTGGCCTTGAACAGGAAGGAGATACGTCACCCTCTAACATGGGCAGATGAAGATGCATTTGTGGTGGGGGAGGTAGCAGTCAAGGCTGCCAGCTGCTTAGCTTAGCAAATGCATTGTCACCTGCCAAGAATGGGAGGAGTGGTGGCTTGGTGGGGAGCTTGAGAAGATGGGCTAATGTGTAAGAGCCGCAGAGGGCGCTGCCACGTTCAAGAGAGGAATGAACAGCCTGGGGACCCCAATTGGATGGTGAGCCTTGGGAGTGTCCTGATGTGATTTCACAGTTGTGTTTTATGAAACGCAAAGCAAATGACCCCATGCCTGGCAGACTTCAGAGTGAGTCTTCACACCAGGGTGGGAGGACCCGAAGAGTGAAGGAGATGGAACTTGAAACTCCCTGTCTAAATAAAGAAAGAGAAACTTGTGGATAGTAAACAAGTGCATTTGCAGGTGCTCCTGTTTTCATTTCCTTTGCATATCCTGGCTCAGTCATCTTCCTGCACACTTCCAGATGTTGCCATTCCCGGGAAAGTCAGGGGCGGAGAGCAGTAGGGGTGGGAACTGGAAAATCCCTGCTTTGGAGAGTCTTGGGTGGACGCACCGGTTCCTGCTGCCCCATCTGCTGCTCATGGAAAGAGACAACCTGCTGGAAGCAGAAGGAGTAGCTGGGGGTCTGGAAGGCTGAGCCTGAGTCACAGGAACACTAGGGATGCTAAGACCCCTCGGGAGGTCTTGGTCACCGGTGTCTCTTTGGCCGAAGCAACCCAGACAGGGATTGGGAAGGGTTAGGAGTATGGAATCCAGAACCAGCCTGCCTAGGGCGAAACCCCAGTGCTGCCACTTACCATTCAAAGCCACAGGACCTAGGCAAGTGATTTAAAGCCTCTGTGACTCAGTTTCCCCATCTATAAAATGTGGACCATAATTGTTGCTTCCTTATAGGGATGTCTTTGTGAGAAGTAAATTAATGGAAAGGTGGGGACCTCAAACACCCAGTAAAGGTGGAGTATGCTCCTTCAGCTCATGGCTGAGTGCCTGGCACTGGGAATTCAGCTTGGGGTGTCTGAGTCAGAGGGACCTGGCCCTGAAACCCAGTTGTCCTCCCAGACCACTCAGGGCTCCCTTAAGATCCTAATAGGTGTGGAGTGTGCCTGTCCTTCCTTCCTCTCTCTCTCTCTCTCTCAGTCCCTTTCCTTCTTTCCTGAGACAGGGGTCTCAGTATATTGTCCTGGCTGGTCTCGAACTCCTGAGCTCAAGCAATCTTCCCACCTTGGCTTCCCAAAATGCCAGGATTACAGACATGCACCAGACGTGCCTGGCCTACACTTTCATTTCTGATAAAGGCTAAGTGGAGACCTTAGCTTAGTCTGAGAGCCAAACGTGCCTGCTAAAGCCAGAGTGGAGAGGACTCTCCCACCTGGTCACAGCCACACCGGCCTCAGGCAAGCTGGCTCAGGGTGGAGTAATGCAGAATAGATGCTGCCTGCAGGAAGCTCAATGCCTAAGAGGAAGAGGGGCATAGCACTTTCCAAATGTATTAATCCAGTGAGTCATTCCACCTCTTCTAGGGCTCATCCAGCAAAGGGGTAGAGCCTCAGCGGTTGTTGTGGGGAGGGCAGGCTCAAGGAGGAAAACGGGAATGGGGAGCAAGCCTTCCCCTAACCCTCAGCTACTCCATGTCTCTTACGTCTATTCTACGAACACTTTTATGCCACACTTGGGATAGGGAGTTGCCATCAGTATACTGGTTCAGCAATGGACTTTGGAGCTGGACTGCCCAGGTTTACAATCTGACCTTCGATACTTCCCAGTTTTGTGTCAAGTCCACACCTGCCTCCAGATTCTCACTTGAACAAGGAGGAGGATATCACCATATCCCCTCAGGGGCTGGCCATGAAGATGAAATGAGTGGCCTTTAAATGAAAGCTTTAAAGACGGACTCTACGAGTGTTTGTTATCACCCTTGCTATTAAATGAAAGGCTTTGTTTGAGGGCTTTTTATTTTTGAGATAGGGTCTCACTCTTGCTCAGGCTGGAAAGTAGTGGCATGATTTGTCTAACTGCAACCTTGACTTCCTGGGCTCAAGTGATCCGTCCACCTCAGCCTCCCAAGAAGCAGGAACCACAGGCTTGTATCACCATACCTGGCTAATTTTGTTTATTTTTGTAGAGATGGGGGAAGGGTCTCACTATGTTGCCCAAGCTGGTCTTGAACTCCTGGGCTCAAGTGATCCTTCTGCTTCAGCCTCCTAAAGTGCTATGATTACAGGCATGAGCCACCACTCCCAGCCCAGAAAGCTCACTGTAGCTTCCCTTTTGAAGAGGGAAAAAGCAAAGCTCCAGCTCTCCAGGAAGAAAAAGGACCTCATGCCACCTTAAGTAAAGGAATTTAAATTACATGTCTGTGCCTCCATGGACAGTGGACAGCTGAGTTTCTCCAGGGCTGAAACCCAGGGCAGAAACGGAGGCCCCTGGAGCCGTGTGGTTCCCCATCTCTGGTCTCTGCATCTCTCTGAATCTTCTTCTTTTGTATGTTGATGGATGAACTGCTGCACCCTAGGTATGGAGCCAAGTGATGGGAAGAAAGAGTGAATAATAAAATCTCTGCCCAAGCCAGGTGCAGTGGCACACACCTGTAATCTCAGCACTTTGGGAGGCCAAGGCAGGTGGATCAGGAGGTCAGGGGTTCAAGACCAGCCAGGCCAACATGGTGAAACCCCATCTCTACTAAAAAATAAAAAAAATTAGCCAGGCTCAGTGATGGGTGCCTGTAATCCCAGCTACTTGGGAAGCTGAGGCAGGAGAATTGCTTGAATCTGGGAGGCGGAGGTTGAAGTGAGCCGAGATCATGCCACTGCACTCCAGTCTGGGTGACAGAGCAAGACTTCAACTAAAAAAAAAAAATCTCAGGCAGCATGTGGTGGCTCATGCCTGTAATTCCAGCACTTTGGGAGGCCGAGGTGGGCAGATCACAAGGTCAGGAGATCGAGACCATCCTAGCCAACATGGTGAAACCTCGTCTCTACTAAAAATACAAAAATTAGCCAGGTGTGGTGGCACGCACCTGTAGTCCCAGCTACTCAGGAGTTCGAGGCAGGAGAATCGCTTGAACCTGAGAGGTGGAGGCTGCAGTGAACTGAGATTGCGTCACTGCACTCCAGCCTGGGTAACAGAGCAAAACTCTGTCTCAAAAAAAAAAAAAAAAAAAAAAAAAAAAAAATCTCTGCCCTGAAGGGACTGACAAGCTAATGAACAAGACAGACAATATGAAGAATCACATAAAAATCATCTGTGTTGCAGCATATGTCAGAATTTTCTTCCTTTTCAAGGCTGAATGATATTCCATTGCATGTATGTAACACTCTGTCTAGTCATCCATTGATGGGCTCTTGGGTTGCTTCCGCCTTTGGGCTATTGTGAATCATGGTGCTATGAACATGGCCTACATTCAACCTTTTCCTTTCACAAGTGAAAAAAAAGTGTCATTAGGAAAAGTGGGCCAAAAAGAGGCATAACAGAAGGATCTAACCTAGTAGTGGGAGGGAGTCAGGGAAGGTTTTCCCTTGAGGAAGTTCTATTTTGGCTGGAACCCAAAGGATGAGAAGTTAGCTGGGTAAAATGTAAGTGAAGAATAGTTTTGGCCACACATAAGAGCCTTGAGGCAGAAAGAAGCTTGGGTTGTTCCAGAAATGGAAAGGGAGCAGTGTGACCAGGGCACAGAGATCCATAAACAGAGGGACAAGGAGGGTCCTTGGGTGGGTAGCACCCAGATCGAGGTACCATGCGGGACTCATTACAAATGGGCTGTTTCCTAAGAGCTGCGGTAGACAACTGAAGCCCTCTAAGCAGAAAAGTGTAATGTCTAAATAAAGAGTATTTTAAAAAGTGGCGGGGCGCGGTGGCTCATGCCTGTAATCCCAGCATTTTGGGAGGCTGAGGTGGGTGGATCACATGAGGTCAAGAATTTGAGACCAGTCTGACCAATATGATGAAAGCCCGTGTCTACTAAAAATACAAAAATTAGCATGTGCCTGTAATCCCAGCTTCTTGGGAGGCTGACACAAGAGAATCTCTTGAACCTGGGAGGCGGAGGTTGCAGGGAGCCAAGATCTCGCCATTGCACTCCAGCCTGGGCAACAAGAGCAAAACTCTATCTCAAAAAAAAAAAAAAAAAAAAGTGCTCTGGCCACAGTAGAGAAATGAATTGGAAGCTGGAAGGAGGTGCGGGGCAAGAGCAAATGTGGGAAGACCAATGAGGCACCATGGGAGTTGCCAGGCAAGAGATACTGGTAGGGTGGGTGGCAGTGAAGAGGACTGAAAGTGATGTATTAAAGAAACTTTAAGGAGACAGAGTCAGTTAATTTAATGATTGATTGGCTCTCAGGAGTAAGGGAGAAAGAAATTATTCACTCGGTTTTGGACATTAAAAAGTTGAGATCCCACGTGAGGTTATAGTGTTTCTGGGTAGACAGCATTGGGCATGTGGCTTTCAGAAAAGAGGTCTTGTGTGACATGAGATGCAGCTGGAAATGTATCCATGGGCCATGTTTAAGATAACAGTATGCCTGGAATTCCAGCACTTTAGGAGCCAAAGGTGGGCAGTTGCTTGAGCTCAGGAGTTCAAGACCATCCTAGGGCAACATGGAAGAACCCTATCTCTACAAAAAATACAAAAATTAGCCAGGCGTGGTGGTGTGCTCCTGTAGTCCCAGCTACTCATGAGGCTGAGGTGGGAGGATCACTTGAACCCGGGAGTGGAGGCTGCAGCAAGCTGAGATAGCACTGCTGCACCTTAGCCTGGGCAACAGAGCAAGACCCTGAAAGAAAGAAAGAAAGAGAGAGAGAGAGAAAGGAAGGAAGGAAGGACGGAAGGAAGGAAGGATGGATAACAGCATCTGGGTGTGGTGGCTCATGTCTGTAATCCCAGCACTTTGGGAGGCCAAAGTCGGCTGATCACAAGGTCAGAAGTTTGAGAGTCTGGCCAATATGGTGAAACTCCATCTCTACTAAAAATATAAAAGTTAGCTGGGCATGGTGGTAGGCGTCTATAGTCCCAGCTACTCCTACTCGGGAGGCTGAGGCAGGAGAATTGCTTGAATTCGGGAAACCGAGGTTGCAGTGAGCCGAGATCTCACCATTGCACTCCAGCCTGGGCAACAGAGTGAGACACCAACTCAAAAAAAGAAAAGAAAAGAAGTTAACAGCAGCCAACATTCACCAAATCATCAACATATGGGAGATAGTATCATTCTTCATTTATAGGTGGGGATGCTGAAACAGAGAGGCTGTGAAATTTACCCAAAGTCAAACAACTCCTAAGTGGCAGTGCTGGGAATATAAACCCAGATAGTCTGGTTATTAGGTCTCCTGTTGAACCATCCTGTGATCTTGGAATGTTAGGAGGGGAAGTCTGCCCAGCCGAACCTTTTCCTTTTACAAGTGAAAAAAAAAAATCATCAAGGATCAGTTACTTGCCCAAGATCACCCCAGCTATTAATAGCTATGGCAGACATGAGACTATAACCCAAGTCTCCTGACTCTCTGTACATCCCCTTCTACCATACATTCAATTTCAAGTGTTTTACACTTCTTTTCCCAGATTCATTTTTTCAGAGATGGAGTCTTGCTCTGTTGCCCAGGTTGGAGTACAGTGGCACGGTCATAGCTCACTGCGGATTTGAACTCCTGGGCTTGAATGATCCTCCTGCTTGCCTTCTGAGTGCCTGGGACTACAGATATAAGTCACTATGCCTTGTGTAGATATTATTACATTTGTAAAAATTTGCTCTTCTCTATTTCCTACATGTTCAGTGGGAGATGTGTAATATTTATAGTGGGGAAACAGAGACTTGTAAAAGCAGAGACATCAATATTATTAAGCAGAACTCATCTGATGTTGGTCTAGGAGGCATGTGGGGTGTCACAGGGAGGAGGGTCAGAAGACGAGATGGTATTGCCATATTTGCCTTTGATAATTTCTAGCAAGTATTTCTGGGAAATTTCTACGATTGAGGGAACTCCATTCCTTAGGATGGAAAGGAGGAAACATCTCTTATTGCAGGGTAGCATATGGGGTAGCGTATGGAGGAGGTGACCAGGAGGTCTTACTTAGGTCAAATTGTTCACCACGAAACCCCTAAAGTTGTGGCCCCCACCCACTCTCCTCCCCACTCCTCCCTTCCTCACCTACTCACTGGTCCACCTTGCCTGGAAATGATGGAGGTGCAGGGAGAAGAATAGAGTTCCAGGCTTGCGGGAATAAGACACCCTTTACTGTCAAGCAATACCAATAGATTTAGACGGACAGAGGTGCTCTAAGCAAAGTGTTTACATTTTCCAACAAAGATGCCAAAGAATGTAAGGATAAGACGGAGCAAGCTGATCAAACCTGGACACATTTCATCAGACTGTTCTCCGTCTAGCAGATGTCTTGGACCAAAGTAAAACAATGTAGGTTCAAAACATCAGTTTGATAAACATAATTATTTATCTTGAAAACTGCTAAGATTGCTCCTTTTCACCCTTTTTTCACCCCCCCTTGTCCAATTCATCAAGCTATCTTCCACTTATTATTCAAATAGGATACATTTAGTTTATTTATATCTCGTCGTTAAAAAAAAAAACAAGTTGTTGTGGCTTACCTATAAATAAAAGCCCAGATATAAAAGCCAATTGTATAGGAATCAAAATAGGAAAATAATGGAGAAAATATTAGAAATCAAATGCTTATTCCAAGGAAGCCTGATGGTAGATCTGAAGTGCTTTGGTGGTCAAGATGAAAAAGGAAACATGATACACATCTCTCTTCATTTTCTTGGTACTAAACCCTGAAAGAAATTTCTCCTATTGTAAATGGTAGAGAGATAGAATGGGCAATACCTGGACAACAGTGTTGGGATCTGATTTGGTATAAAGTCAATTTTTTTCAAAGAGAAATTCACACAACTAATTCTTTATTTTTATTTTTTTTTGAGATGGAGCCTTGCTCTGTCACCCAGGCTGGAGTACAGTGGTGTGATCTTGGCTCACTGCAACCTCTGCCTCCCAGGTTGAAGCAGTTCTCCTACCTCAGCCTCCCCAGTAGCTGGGATTACAGCCAACACGCCCAGCTATTTTTTTTTTTTTTTTTTGGATTTTTAGTAAAAACAGGGTTTCACCATGTTGGCCAGGCTGGTCTCGAACTCCTGACCTCAAGTAATCTGCCTGCCTCAGCCTCCCAAAGTGCTGGGCATATAGGTGTGAGCCACTGCAGACAGCACAACTAATTCTTATAACGATTTTAGATAACAGTAGGAAACTGTTAACACTGAAGTTCAGCCCAGAGATGTTGCTTCACAGGGACATTTGATCAGTTCTTGAAAGCACACTGGCTTAAGCCTAGATTGGCAAGAACTTTTGGAAGCAAATCCTATTTTCTAACGTGTTAGTCATTCTTTCCATTTTCATCTTTGTTTGAAAATGTAAACAGTGTGTCATCAATGTTGTTATCTAAATCATTTTAATTTTTAACAGGAGGCAGTTTGGGGTGAATCCTGTGACATGCTTCTAGAGACCTATCTCTATGCCTGTGATGATGATTAATAGGAAGAATTGGGGTTATGGTCATTCAGACACAAGTCACTTAACTTAGTTCTCATCTGGTACATTTATTTATGTTGTGTCTCTTTTCACAAGTAAGTCAATGAGGCATTTAGGAGATGCATAAAATAAAATGATAAAGTATAAATTAAAAATCAGGACAAGGAAAACACATTAAATATGGAGGCAAGACTAGGGTGGATGCAGGGTGAGGTTGGAGAGAATGAAGTTATGATGGCAATAAACTTCTATTGCTTCAAGTTGGCTGCAAATTGGCCTTGGGGTTCCTAGAGGGAAGGGGGAAAGTTCACTTTTTCCCCTCTGGTCTAAAAATGTCTCATTGAAACAACTGTACTGTTCTTCTAGTCTATAGCCTGTTACCATCATGAAAAACTAAGTTGCTCTTTTTGACCCAGCAATAGCCCCCAATGGCTTTCACTTCTGTGTTGGTTCCTAAAGAAAGGGGGTTTAATTGGCTCATGGTTCTGCAGCCTGTACAGGAAGCATGGTGCCAAAATTCCCTTCAATTCTGGGGAGGCCTCAGGGAGCTTTCATTCATGATGGAAGGTGAAGCGGGAGCAGATATGTCACATGGTGAGAGAGGGAGCAAGAGAGAGAAGGGGGAGGTACTAGACTCTTTTAGACAACGAGATCTCATGTGAAGTCCCTGAAGGAGAACTCACTTATCACCAAGGGGATGGTGCTAAGCCATTCTTGAGAAATTCGCCCCCATGATTCAATATCTGCCACCAGGCCCACCTCCAACATTGGAGATCATGTTTCAGCATGAGATTTGGAGGGTGTACACATCCACACCACATCAACTTCCATTTCTAGGAGTGCTCAGGGCATCTCTGCAATGCTCTGTGCTTCTGCTCCATTCTGGTTTCTATCGTGGTCTTCCACTGCCTGCTCAGAGTTCATTTCCCTCATAACTTTGCTCTCATATGGCTTTGCCTCATCATAGGCCTGATTCCACCCTTTTCAAATTTGTCCACTTCTACCAACTAACTGGCTCCACTGGGTATTTCCAAGAGTGATCATGTAGTTGGTTGGTCCAGGTCATCCTTTTTTTTTTTTTTTTTCTTTTGCAGGATCTCTCTTCATCATCCAGGCTTGAATGCAGTGGTGCAAACACAGCTCATTGCAGCCTCGATAACACAGCTCATTGCAGCCTCGACCTCCTGAGTTCAAGTGATCCTCCCACCTCAACCTCCTGAGTAGCTGAGATTACAGGCATGCACCACTAGGCCTGGCTAATTAAAAAAAATTTTTTTTGAGATGATGTGTCACCCTATTGCCCAAGCTGAAGTGCAGTGGCGTGATCTCAGCTCACTACAATCTTCAACTCCTGAGTTCAAACAATTCTCCTTCCTCAGCCTCCCGAGTAGCTTGGACTACAGGCATGTGCCACCAGCTAATTTTTCTAGTTTAGTAGAGATGGAGTTTCACTATGTTGGCCAGGCTGGTCTTGAACTCCTGACCTCATGATCTGCCCACCTCAGCCTCCCAAAGTGCTGGGATTACAGGCTTGAGCCATTGTGCCTGAATGATTTTAAAAAATTTTTTGTAGAGACGGAGTCTCACTACCTTGCCCAGGCTCAGGTCATCCTTTTATACCTGGTCATGTTACAGGTTGACAGCCAGCCTATGAGTCAAGTCCCGCGGTCCAAAATGGGAGTTAAGGGGTCGGGTGGGAATGTGAAGGGAGCTGTGGGTGAAACCAGTTTTCTTGCAATGAGGTTTAAGTATGGCAAGCCATCATCTGTTTATCTGGGAGAGGAATTGAGCAGGAGTGTAAGAAAACCAGTTGCCCTCTTGCCTCTATTGCAAATAAGGACTTTTGTCTTTCTGAAAAACTTTTCTTCTGAGTTGCTTAAGTCATTCTCTTTGGAAGTATGTTAGAGGATTTGGGGAGCCCTGCACTAAATAATCCCTTTTAAATGTATTAAACACATAAACTTCTGAATGTGTTTGGCTATAACCTCCCTTTATCTCATTTCTTATATTTGTTTATTTCTATCAGCTGTTAGTAGCTAACATGCTATTGCTTTTAGATCTTGCTACTCAGATTGAATTTGGCTTGGGCATCATCTGGCCTGTTAGAAATGCAGAATCTCAGCCTCACCCCAGAACTACTGCATCAGAAACTGTACTTTATTTATTCATTAAAGAGAAAAAGTTTTAATTATTTTAAAAATGATTAATTTTTAATTTAATTTAATAAATTTATACATTTAATATTTTTTAAAATTTTATTTTATTTTTGCAATAGAGTCTTGCTCTGTTGCAGGATGGAGTGCAGTGGTGTGATCATGGCTCACTGCAACCTCCACCTCCCAGATTCAAGTGATTCTCCTGCCTCAGCCTCCCAAGTAGCTGGGACTACAGGTGTGTGTCACCATGCCCAGCTAATTTTTTTGTATTTTTAGTAGAGACGGGGTTTCACTGTGTTAGCCAGGATGGTCTCAATCTCCTGACCTTGTGATTCACCCACCTCAGCCTCCCAAAGTACTGGGATTACAGGCATGAGCCACCGTGCCGAACCTAAATTAATAAGTTTAATTAATAATTAAATGAGAAATTTACACCTTATACAAAAATTAGCTTAAGGTGGATTAAAGACTTAAACGTAAAACCCCAAATCATAAAAACCCTAGAAGAAAACCTAGGCAACACCACTCAGGACACAGGCATGGGCAAAGGCTTCATGACAAAAAACACTAAAAGCAATTGCAACAAAAGTCAAAATTGACAAAAGAGACCTAATTAAACTAAAGAGCTTCTGCACAGCAAAAGAAACTATCATCAGAGTCAACAGGCAACCTACGGAATGGGAGAAAATTTTTTCAATTTACCCATCTGACAAAGGTCTAATATCCAGAATTTATAAGGAACTTAAACAAATTTACAAGAAAAAAGAAAACCCCATCAAAAATTGGGCAAAGGATATGAATAGACACTTCTCAAAAGAAGACATTTATGCGGCCAACAAACATATGAATAAAAGCTCAATATCACTGATCATCAGAAAAATGCAACTCAAAACCACAATGAGATACCATCTTATGCCAATCAGAATGGCAATTATTAAAAAGTCAGGAAACAATAGATGCTGGTGAGGCTGTGGAGAAACGGGAATGCTTTTACACTGTTGGTGGGAATGTAAATTAGTTCAACCATTGTGGAAGACAGTGAGTAATTCCTCAAGGATCTAGAACCACAAATACCATTTAATCCAGCAATATCATTACTGGGTATATACCCAAAAGAATATAAATAATTCTACTATAAAGACATATGCACACATGTGTTTATGGCAGCACTATTTATAATAGCAAAGACGTGGAACCAACCCAAATGCCCATTAATGATAGACTGGATAAAGAAAATGTGGCACATATAAACCACGGAATACCATATCCCCATAAAAGGAGTGAGATGATGTCCTTTGCAGGGACATGGATGAAGCTTCAAGCCATTATCCTCAGCAAACTAACACAGGCACAGAAAACCAGATACTGCATATTCTCACTCATAAGTGGGAGTTGAACAATGGGAGCACATGTACACAGAGAGGTAAACATTACCCCACTGGGGGTGATGGGTGAGGGGAGGGAACTTAGACGATGGATCAACAGGTGCAGCGAATCACCATGGCACATGTATACCTATGTAACAAACCTGCACGTTCTGCACATGTATCCTGTCTTTTTTTTCTTTAGAAAAAGAAAAAAAAAATAGAGACAAGGTGTTCATCTGGCTTGAGACCAGTCATGTTGCCCAGGCTGGTCTTAAACTCCTGGGCTCAAGCAATCCTCCCAACTCAGCCTCCCAAAGTGCTGGGATTACAGGTGAAAGCCACCATGCCTGCTCAGCCTGTTTATTTTTGAACAAGTTCTTGCTCTGTCACTGAGGCTGGAGTGTAGTGGCTCAATCATTGCTCACTGCAACCTCAAATTCCTGGGCACAAGCTATCTTCTCACCTCAACCTCCTAAGTAGCTAGGATTATAGGCACACACCACAATGTCCAGCTCATATTTTTATTTTTTGTAGAAATGGAGGCCCAGGCTGATCTTGAACTCCTGGCCTCAAGGAATCCTCCCGCCTCAGCCTCCCAAAATGCTGGGATTACGTGTGCCCAGCCTATTTATTTATTTTTGAGATAGAGTCTTGCTCTGTTGCCCAGGCTACAGTGCAGTGGTGTGATCATAGCTCACTGCAACCTCAAACTTCTGGTCACAAGAGATCTTCTCACCCCAGCCTACTGAGTAGCTAAGACTACAGATGCACACCACAGTATGCAGCTCATATTTGCATTTTGTAGAAATGAAGGTATCGCTTTGTTGCCCAGGCTGATCTTGAACTTCTAGCCTCAAGTGATCCTCCTGCCTCAGCCTCTCAAAGTGCTGGGATTACAGGCATGAGCCACTGTGCCTGGCCAGAATGTGCACTTTAACAAGATCCTGAGGAGACTAATATTTGCACTAAATGTTGAGAAGCATTGATGGTAGAGCAAACTTTGGGAAACACTGAACAACTCTGATCAGTGAATGCGGCTCTGAGAAGTGATGTGCCTTGTCTAAATTCCCTAATCAGTCAGTAGTAAGTCGATTTACGATTAGAATCCGAGTGTCACGAGTCCTAGTCATATACACTTTCCAGCACACCCTGGCTGTCTCCCTCATCTAGGAAACAAGGAGACCTGATTTGACCATTGTTAGAGAAGGAAGTTAGCATGTGATTAGGGTGATCACATGAGTTGTCATCCAAACATAGTCACATTTTTGGTTTTATTTTATTTTAATTGTAAAATAATTTTCTTTACTAAAGACAGAGTCTCACTATATTGCCCATGCTAGTCTCAAACACCTGGGTTCAAGCGATCCACCTGTCTTGGCCTCCCAAAGTGCTGGGATTACAGGCATGAGCCACCACACCCAGCCTAAACATAGTAACTTTTGAGAGTGCAAGAGGGCACCATTGACTATTTCAGAACAATAAATGCAACCTGACATAAGTGATCACTCTATATACCTAAGGATTTTTCTTCCTTACAGGTCCCCCTCACATTTAACTCAACTGCATAAATTACTGATGACAAAATAATTTTAAAGTTCTTTTATTTATGTATATTTATTTATTTATTTATTTATTTTTGAGGGTCTCACTCTGTTGCCCAGGCTGGAGTGCAGCAGCACAATTTTGGCTCACCATGATCTCTGCCTCCTAGGCGCAAGTGATTCTCCTGCCTCAGCCTCCCAAGTAGCTGGAATTACAGGCACCCACCACTACTGCCCACCTAATTTTTGCATTTTTAGTAGAGACAAGGTTTCACCATGTTGGCTAGGCTGGTCTTGAACTCCTGACCTCAAATGATCCACCTACCTCAGCCTCCCAAGGTGTTGGGATTATAGGTGTGAGCCACCACGTCTGGCCTAAAGTTCTAACTTTTAAATAAAACCTGGTTCTCAAGCAAATACATGCATCTCATTATAATAAAAAAATCACTATCTAACCTCATTAAGAATAGAGAGAAAGAAATTAGCAAAATAAGAGAATAGAGGAAGCAATCACAGATACATACAAAGTTGAAATGATTTTGAAATTGCTTTGCTGAACCCATTCAACTGAATTTGAAAACCTGGTTTCCACACTGTCATTCACCATGGCCATGTCCGTGGCCACGTCAGGGCTGGAAGCTACATCTCATGGCTTTCTGCCGAGTCATTTCCCTGTGAGTCAGCCAGACTTCAGAGTCTCATTCCTGAAACTGTTATGCCAGTACTCTAACCTGGAGCTAAGGTGTCTGGGTAGCTTGGTGGGAACGCGGCTCTTCCATGGGAATGGGACCCAGATGATCTGAAGTTGTATCTCCTGAGCACACCTCTTATGACAAATGCCCACACGTCCCCATCTGACCTCAGCGTAGTCTGCCATGCTCAGGCCACCCAGCTCTAGAAAGAAAAGATGGGAATGTCCCTGATCCTGAATGTTAGACCTGGGAGATCTCCTCCGGTCGGAGGTGTAGCTAGCATTCCATATCTACACTATCTTTAATGATTTTAATATTGATAATAGTAACAACGACTGGTATTTATTGTTTCTTTACTCCTTTGTCCCCTGTCATTTTACAGAAATCAAAGCACAAAGGGGTTAATTAACTTGCCCAAAGCCACACGGAGAGTAACAGAGTTGAGATTTGACCCCAAGCAATCTGATTCCAGAGATTACACTTTACTTCCAGTTATGATTCCAACCGTGTTTTCCTCATATTATTTTGAGACTTCTGAGAATTATTCTCAGAATAATATATATATCAGTATACCAGACTACGTATATAATGGAACTACTATGCCTCGTAATTGTGTATTTAAAGAGTCCCAAGAGACATAAGAGAGAAACTATTGGTTCCTGGACATTCACCAAGTTAAGTGCTTGTGCATGCATCCGCTCAGTAATCTTAAAACCAAAACCAGAAGCAAACGAACCGCCCCCGGCCCCCAGCGAGGGTGCTGTGATTCTCGTTAATCCGATGAGACAAAGGAAGCCCAGAGAGGTTCCCCGACTCGCCTGAGCTCCTACAGCTGGGTGGCAAGTCCGGGGCTCAGAGCCAGCCCATCCGGCTGGTGGGCACACTCTTTGCCACCAGTCACACCCCACTGCCCGTCCTTCACCGGTTATGCATTCGGTCCTCACAGCACTGACAGGAGCCATTTCCCACCCACTCGCTCTTCTCGTGTTCAAGGGGGAAACTGATGCTGAGAAAAGCGTATTAGGCTGGTGCAAAAGTAATCGCGGTTTTTGCCTTTAAAGTGACAAAGCCACAACTACCTTTGCACCGACCGAATAATTTGCTAAGTGCCGTGCAATGATTTGGGGCCTGGCTAGCCAGGGAGCCAAAGCCGGCGGCATGTGTTTTCACTTCCCCAGGCCTTAGCGGTGCGGTCCAAGGTTCGCCCTCTGCCACAGGGCCTCTTCTCCCTCCTCCCCACAACAGCTCCTCCTCCTCCTCATCCTCTCCGTCCTCTCCCTCCTCTCCGTCCTCTCCCTCCTCGCCCTCTCCGTCCTCTCCCTCCTCTCCCTCCTCTCCCTCCTCTCCCTCCTCTCCCTCCCCCTACACCACCCCCGGGGCCCCGCCCTGCGGGTCTCACCTGAGGCTCCGCGGGGTCCTGGCGGGCCGGACAGCGCCCCCTGGCGGCAGGTGGGGGCCCGCGCAGCGCATGCTAATGAGCCCGCGGCGCCGCTCGCCGATTGGCTGGCGCGGATTCCAGCTGCTTTCCAAGTCGGCGGCGCCGAGTGCGAGTCAGGGGGGCCCGGCCCGCGCCCTCCCCGCCGGCCGCCTCCCCGTCCACGCCCAGGGCTGGGGCGAGCCAGGCTGCCTTGCAGACTCGGGGGGCTTCTC
>PVKP010037790.1:7184-21483 GCA_004027715.1 Plecturocebus donacophilus | reverse complement strand
CTTGAACCCAAGAGGCAGAGGTTGCAGTGAGCCAAGATCACACCACTGCACTCTAGCCTAGGTGACAGAGCAAGACTCTGTCTCAAAAAAAAAAAAAGTTAAATCTGGGGGGAGGCAAAATTTACGTGTAGCTTTTTGACTGCATGGGGTCAGTGACCTTAACCTTCTCATTGTTCAAGGGCCAACTATAATTGCTAAACTATATTCCATTGTATGGACATATATCTTGCTTATTTATTCACCAGTTGATGAACGACTTTTTTGGTTATAATAAACAATGCTACTATAAGCATTTGTGTACAAGTTTTTGTGTGGACATTTCACTGTTTTCATTTCGCTTAGATTTCTGGGAGTGGGACTACTGGGTCATATGGTATTTTTATGTTTAACTTTTAAAGAAACTGCCAAACTATTTTCCAAACTGATTGTATCTTCACATTTTTACTGGCAATACATAAGGATTCTAGTTTATCCATATCCTCAATAAAACTTGGTACTATATGACTTTTTAATTATAATCATTCTAGAGGACATGAAATAGTATTGTTTTGGTTGCACTGTTGTTTTGATTGCATTTTTCTAATGATCAATAAAATGTCTGATGGTTAAATCCTTTGGTCATTGTAAAACCAGGTTGTTTATCTTATTAATTTATAAGAGCTCTTTAAATATTTAAATATTCTGGATGCAAGTCCTATATCATATGTATGATCCAAAAATACTGTGTTTGTATCTTTTCATTGTGTTGATGGTTTGTTTCTTTTGAATGACAAAGGTTTTAATTTTGATAAAATCAGATTTTTTTTTTTTAATAAACAGTGTGTTTGGAGTCATAGGCAAGAACTTTTTTTTTTTTTTGAGATGGTGTCTCACTCTGTTGCCAGGCTGGAGTGCAGTGGCACAATCTTGGCTCACAGTTAACCTCTGACTCCCTGGTTCAAGCAATCCTCCTGCCTCAGTCTCCCAAGTAGCTGGGATTACAGGCATGTGCCACCACATCTAGTTAATTTTTGTATTTTTAGTAGACAAGGGGTTTCACCACATTGGCCAGCATGGTTTCCATCTCCTGACCTTGTGATCCACCTGCCTCCACCTCCCAAAGTGCTGGGATGTCAAGTGTGAGCCACGGCGACCAGTCAAGAACTTCTTGTTCAAAATCACAGACTGTCTTCTAAAAGTTTACAGTTTTATTTCTTACATTTTGTCTAATATCCACTGTGAAGTCATTTTTATATAGTATAAGGTCTCTGTTCTTCATTCATTCATTCATTCACTCATTCATTCATAGAAACAGTCTTGCTCTGTTGCCCAGATTAGAGTGCAGTAGCGCAATCATAGCTCACTGCAGCCTCAACCTCTTGGGCTCAAGTGATCCTCCCACCTCTGCCTCCCAAAGTGCTGTAATTACAGGCATGAGCCACTAGGCCTGGCTCCTTTTTTTAAATTTGCATGTAGATAACAATTGTTTCAGCACTAGCTATTGAAAGACTGTCCTTCCTCCACTGAATGATCATGGCACCTTTGTTGAAAATCAACTGACCATAAAAATATTTATTTCTAGATTCTCAATTTGGATTCATTGATTTATATGCCTATCCTTCTACTAATACCACAATACCTTGATTACTGAAGTTGTGAAAGGGAGTAGTGTTAAATCCTCTAATGCTGTTCTTTTTTGAAAACAGTTTAGCTATTCTAGGTACTTTGCATTTCTATACAATTTTAGGATCAGCTTATCAATTTCTACAAAACGTACTGTGATTTGCATAGGTACGTACCACAAGGAATTTGTCTATCAATTATAAGATAACTACCATCTTGACAATATTAAACACTGGAATCAAAGGATATGAAAGGACTATCCATTTATTCAGATTTTCTTTCTTTTCTTTTTTCTTTTTTTTGAGATAGGGTCTCACTCTGTTGCCCAGGTGAGAAAGTGCAGTGGCATCATCTGAGCTCACTACAACCTCTGCCTCTTGGGTTCAAATGATCCTCCCACCTCAGCCTCCTGAGTAGCTGGGACCACAGATGCATACCACTACACCCAGCTATATTTTTTATTTTTTATTTTTTTGTAGAGACAGGGTCCCTGTATGTTTCCCAGGCTGGTTTTGAACTCCTGGGGTTCAAGTGATCCTGCCGGCTTGGCCTCCCAAAGTGTTGGGACTGTAGGTGTGTGTTACCACACCTGGCTGAGATTTTCTTGGATTTCTCTCAATAATGTGTGTAGGTTCAATGTGCAAGTCTTGCATTTCTGTTTAACAAGTTTTTGTTCTTAGGCTATTGAGAATGAACTCTTCCTAATTTCATGGAACATTCATGGCTAGCATACAGAAATACAACTGTCTTTTCTGGCTGGGCTCGGTGGCTCACGCCTGTAATCTCAGCACTTTGTAAGGCTCAGATGGGCAGGTCACTTGAGGTCAGGAGTTCGAGACCAGCCTGGCCAACATGGTGAAACCCCATCTCTACTAAAAATACAAAAATTAGCCAGGCATGGTGGTACGCGCCTATAATCCCAGCTACTTGGGAGGCTGAGACAGGAGAATCACTTGAATCTAGGAGGCAGAGGTTGCAGTGAGCTGAGATTGTGCCACTGCACTCTAGCCTGGGCAACAGAGCAAGACTCTGTCTCCAAAAAATAAAAAATAAGTAAATACAATTGGATTCTGTATAATGACTTAGTATTCTACATCCTTTCTAGATTTGTGTATTAGATCTAGTGGCTTTTTAATAAATTCTATCTGATTTTCTACATACACAATCTGTGAAAATTGAGTTTTACTTCTGCCTTTCCAAACCAGACGCCTTTTATTTCTTTTCTTCCCTTTTTACAATGGCTAAAATCACAAGAAAAATGTTGAGTAAGCATAATGATGAATAGAAGTAGTAAGAGTGGACATCCTTGGCTTGTTACTGATCTTAGGGAGAAAGCAGTTAGTCTTTCACCATCAAACATGATGTTAACTGTAGACTTTTCATAGATGATATTTATCAGGCTGAGGATGTTTCCTAATGTGTTGAAAGCTTTTTTTTTTTTTAATCACAGTAGGTACTGAGATTTTGTCAAATGCTTTTTCTAAACCTACTGAAAATGGTTAGTTGCCTTTTTCATTCATTTTACTGATTTTCAGATGTAAAAAAACCCCATATACCTCATTCCTGGAGTAATGAATCTAATCCATTTTATATGTTACTAGATTTTATTTGCTACACATTTAAAAAAAATTTTATGCCTACATTTATAAGGGCTATTGGTATATAGTTTTCATGGATAACTTTGTTTGGCTTTGACATGAAGGTAAAAACTGGCTCCACTGAATAAGTTTGGAAATGTTCTTTATTTTCTGAAAGTTTGTGAAGGATCAGAATTATTTTTTCTTTAAATATTTGATAGACTGCAGCAGTGAATTTCATAGGAAAATATTTAATCCCCAATTCAATTTCTTACTTACTATAGGTCTACTCAGATTTGCTTTTTACTGAGTCAGTTTTGACAACCTGTATATTTTTAGGATATATTTTTGTTCATTTCATCTAAGGTGTCTAATTTGTCAGTGTACAGAAAAAGTAAACATAGCAGGTTTGAACTACTATCCTTCAAAGGGCCTGCTTACAATATTGGCCCTTGGGTGACACCTTGGAAAACGAATTTGGGGAGGATTGTTACCGTAAGAGTGACTCACTGTGAGCATGACTATGTGTTGAGTCCTGTGAGTCCTCCTAGTGAATCACTGATGCTGTGGATGGTCATGGGGACCCCAGACATGGTTACCATAAAGTTGTTCACAATATTCCTTTATAATCCTTTAAGTTTCTGTAGAGTTAGTAGTGATGTCCTTTTTTTAGCTGTGATTCTGGTAAACTGTCTTCTTTTTTATTGTCAGTCAGTCTATCTAAAGGTTCATCAATTTTATTGATAGCTCCAAGGAATCAACTTTTGGGTTTCACTGACTTTATAACTTTTCTGTCTCACTTATTTCTCCTCTAATCTTTATTAAATCCTTTGTTCTACTGGTTTGGAGTTTGGTTTGTTCCTCTTTTTATAGTTTTTGAAGGCAAAACTTAGTTTATTGATTCTAGACCTTTGTTTATTAACCTTGATATTTAAAGCTATTAATTTTCATCTAAGTACTGCTTTCCTAGCACCCTAAAAATTCTGATGTGTTTTCATTTGGTTCAAAATGTTTTCACATTTTCCTTTTGATTTTTTATTGGACCCATGTGTCATTTAGACATATGTTGCTTAATTTCAAATACTTGGGAATTTCCCAGATTTTCTTCTTTAGTTGTGGTTGAAGAATATACTTTGCAAAATTGTACAATTTCAATCTTTTAAAATATATTCAGACGTGTTTTATAGCCAACCATATGGTCTATCCTACAGAATGTTCCATGTGTGCTTGAAATGAACGTGTGCTCCAGTCAGTACATAGAATGTGCTACATACGTTGGCTAGGTCAAGTTGGTTAACAGTGTTGGTCAAGTTTTCTACATGCTTGCTAATTTTATATCTAGCTATTCTATCAATTACTAAGAGTAGGGTGTTAAAAATCTCCAACTATAATGGTTGAAATGTCTGTTTCTCCTTCCCATTCTGTCAGTTTTTGCTTTGTATATCTTTGAATTTGATATATGTTGGTGTGTCTGATAGTGTCCCACAGTGATCTGAGGCTCTGCTCATTTTCCTTCAACTGATTCTTCCCTCTACTATTTTTTAATCTGCTGTTGAAGGCCTCTAGTGAATTTTTCATTTCCAAAATTATACTCTCCAATTTCAGAATGCCTATCTGGCTCTTTTAAATAATTTTTATATTCTTTACTGACAATCTCTATTCATTGACTCATTGTTGCCACTCATTATTGTCATACTTTAATTCTTTAAATACAGTGTCCTTCAGTCTTTGAACATATTTATATTCATTGCTTTGAAGTTTTTCTCTGCTAAATCTATTATCTAGAGACACCCACAGAAAGTTTATACAGACTTTTGTTTTCCTGAATATGAGTCACACATCTCTATACTTTGCATGTCTGTTGAAAAGTGAACATTTTAGACAACATATTGTGGCAACTCTGGATTCTGATATTTTCCCCCTTAAAATTGGTGGTGTTGCCTTTTCTGCTTGTTCACTTTTATTTAGTAACAGACTGAGTTAAACACATGAAATCTATTTTCACTGTGGCATACAACTAGAATGTCTCCACTTACTTTGTTACTGTTCTATGTTCTTTTCCCCACTTCTTTTTAATAAGACTGGTTTCCTAGGAACTGCCCAGTCACTGGCTTTCCTCTGCTAGCCTGCATCTGTGAAGACAATGACACTGGACACTGGAGTCACTCACCACTGCAAACAGAAAGAGCCCTTTCTATCACACAGAGCAAACTGTCAGTCCTTGCAGCCTGTTCCACACTGGCAGGAACTCCACACAGCACAGCTTGGGGAGTTTAGGAAGCAGCACCCTGCTAAACCACAAATTTCCATTGTTCTTACCTGAACTCTGGCAGTTTTTCAAAGCATAAATGTATCTCAGATTACTGTCCCTTCACAGACATCCAGAACACTGAAATGGCTGTTTTGCCAATTTTGCCCAGTTTTATAGTTGCTTTTTTGGAAGAGGATTTGCTGATCTCTTCACTTGGTCTTAACCAGAAGTGCTATCCCTACTGCTCTATTATATTTAAGTCTGCTTTATAAATATTTCACAGAGTTTTTCTCTAATGATTATTTTGAAGTATTTCAAATAAGCAAAAATTACAGAGAATATAATAAACATGTCTACCCGCACACTCAGCTTAAGAAATGAAACGTTATAGATATGTTTAGTTCTCTCTGATCCTATTTCCTTTCTTCCCTCTCCAGAGAACCATTATCCTAAATTTTGTATTTCTTAATCTTACATTTTTCTTCGTTTATACCTATATACATGCTCTTAAATTACTTAATTAAAATGTTTTGCATTTTAATTTTATTCAAATTATATCTGACTATAAATATTCTTCTATAACTTACTGTGTCTGGGAGACTTACTCATGTAAATATATGTAGCTTTAATGCATTGACAGTTAACTGCTGCATCATGCCATAATTAATCCAGTCTTCTATGACAGACACAGGTGTTTTCAATAATCTTTTGTTACAATGCTGTAATGAATATTCTCATACATGTCATCCACGCACATGTGCGAGAGTAGCAAGGGTGTAAAGATGGAAAAAGAGAGAGACTATCAGTGCTTGTGTAAGTACATGCAATCTGTCCACTGGCTCCCACATGGTTGGAGGTGAAATGTGGGAGAAGGGCAAACAGTGGTTGTGCTCTACCATAGGGATTCATGGCCTTCCACAGAGTCTAGATTTAGAGTCATAGGATGCCTTACAGAAGGCTTCTATACTCCAGCCCTGACATAGGAGGCAACTCAGCCCATGTGACAGAGCATGTCAGTGGAAAATCTGGGACTAAAACCTAGTGTTCCTTTCTTTACTGCCTTATATCTCAAAGCAAGATCTGTAGACCAGCAACATTAGTGTCACCTAGAAACCTGTTAATAATACAGACTCTTGGGCCATATTCCAGACTTACTCAATCAGAATTTGCATTTTAGCAAAATTCGGAGATGTGTGTTAAAGTTTTAAAGTTTGAAAAGTACTCTGGAGTATGTATCTAGGAGTAAAGTTACTTGATCACAGTGTGCAGAGTCTTTAACTATACCAGACAATGTCAAATTTTTCTCCTAAGTATTGTACCAATTTACCCAATTTACTTTACCACATTATTCTGTCTACGAATCTAATCACAACATAAAGCCATTTCCCATTGCTCTTATGTACACCTCCACTGTTTGCCTTACAAAGCTTCCATTTCCTAAGAATATATCCTCAAACTATACCTCTGCATTTCTTTAATTTGTGCTGTTATACACTAATCTGTGATAAAAAGTTACATGGTCAAATAGGTTTGGAGAACACCAGATTAATCAAAATAAAACAAGTTTCGTTATTTTGTTTGTTATTTTGGGACAGGTTCTAACTCTGTTGCCCAGGATGTAGTGCAGTGGTGCAATCACAGCTCACTGTAGTCTCAACCTCCCCCTAGGTTCAGGCAATCCTCCCACCTAAGCCTCCCAAGTAGCTGGGACTACTGACATGCATCATTGCACCCGGCTAATTTTTGTATTTTTTGTAGAGAAGGGGTCTCCCTATGTTGCCCAGGCTGGTCTTAAACTCCTGGGCTGAAGCAATACACCTGCATTGGCTTCCCTAGGCTTAGGGAACCAGGATCGTACCACTGCACTGCATCCTGGGCAACAGAGTTAGACCGTCTCCCAAAAAAAAAAAAAAAAAAAAAAAAAAAGGAGGATACCTGTTTTATTTTGATTAATCAAGTAGTTCCCGAAGTGCTTGGATTATAGGTGTGAGCCACTGTGCCCAGCCAAAACAGGTTCTTAAAAGACTTCTCAGAGACCCAAAAACGTTAATGAGTAGTAGAGGCCTCTAAATGTGGAATACATTTCAAGCATTTTCTGAAACTTACTGTTTCCCTATGAGTCCTCTAGAAACATATCTAAACAAACTAACATTTCAAAGAACACAGATGGGAAATGCTACAGTGATACAGGCTTCCCACCGTTTTTAAATACTAGTAATTAAAAAAAAATTTTTTTTTTAAGATTTCAATTCCCTCTTATAATTCCCAGATCTTCTCATATTTTTTACTCTCATTCTAGCTACTTCTCTGAGGTTTCGTGTAAGTGAAACAACATTAATAAGAAAGAAAAATACATTTTGCTCAGTTGAATTTCTCCGTTTATTTTTCTTCATGTTTTAAGTAAAGAAAAAATCAGCATAGTAAGTGCTCAATAAACTGCAACTACTGCTATTAAAACAATTAGAACTATCCTAAATGCTTCCACAAGAAATAAAGAAGCATTGTTACTACCGTAATTGTATTAATTACGAAGTTAGTTTCAACATTTAACCTGATAAACAGAATCCTTCCCAGACAGGTAATCCTTGAGAATCCATGACATAACCTGGGTGAATTCTTCCAAATTAAATACACTATTTGTCAAAAGTTATTAAGCAAAATGTAGAAATGCAAAACAACTAAGGATTTAATCATAGCCCATTATTTAATATGTCCAAGTTTTACAGACTGCTATCATCATTACTTATGAAAAAGAAGAAATTCAACTATGGGAAGAAAACATGCATCTCAACAAACAAATGACAATACTAACAGGGTTATGCTGGAAATTACATGGCTTCAGCAGAGATAGAATGCTTACCTATAAAGCAATGATTTCTAAGAAGAAAAACAAATCTACAACCCCCCTGTTTTGTTTACCTGGATGAGTCATGGTAACGGGCTCCTCTTTGGATTTATTATTGTAGATGACTACAGCAACTGCATTGTGGAAAGCAGCCCGTGATATTTTCTCTTTAAATGTGCAGTTTCCCCTCTGCAGCAAGGCAATCCACTGTTTGATATTAGGAGGGACAAAGAACCGTGTTTGTGGATCACAGCCCAGATGATCAGCAACTGAAAAGAAAAAGAAATACACACATTAAAGATAAATAAAACTGACCAAGTGTTTGTCCAAGTGTCAAATGCTTTCTGAATACCACACAGAGCTAAAGCACGTCAAGCAGCTCGCTGCCAGCAGCGCTATGAAGAAATCCATAAACAACAGTACAATGAATCTGAATCAGTATCCACAGGGAGAGATGGTCATTGAACTGTTACCTATAATGCAAATTAAAACAATGAAAATTTCTTAACTTTACAGATTGATAAAAAATAAAAAAAGACTGATAATATCTAGCACAAGGCGGTAAAGAGAGGAAGAAGAAAAGGCAAACACAGAAGAGAACCCCAGAAACCCAGGTGGCTGATCTAACCCTGACTTTTGCTAATTCATGAACTTGTACTAGCCTCTCCACACACACCCCACCACCATTACCCCCACAGTGACAAAACAGGAGACTTAACTGGGGGCCAATGAGAAGCCAAAGTAATCCTTCATTTAGTTACTAAGTGATCCTGTTGAAATTCAAGCATGTTTGAGCAAATTTCTTCATAAATGTCTGCGGAAAATTTTAAAGTTTGGTTTTGGCTTATATTTGAAAGTTGAAGTAGTTAAAATAACATCTAAGTAGAATAAACGTATTATCCCTCTAATTTATATTAGCAAAAGTCACTCCACAACTCTATATCAAGATACACTTACTGTATCTATCTGTCTAACAGGTTACAAGAAGACACTAAGAATGTTAGTACTACAAACTACATGGCCACTGTTCTAGATTTTTTGGGATAGTTTATTTAAAATACTCATAAGTACACATAAATCTGTCAGAGTTAAGCTCCTCAGTTTTTTACTCTGCACATATGGCCATCATGGTTCTGGCATTCTCTGCAAATCTTAAGAAGCCCCCAGCTGCTCTTCCTACTCCCATTTTCACATTTATAACAGGTTCAGATCAGAGAGAAGGGCAGTCTAGAAGGGAAAGAAGTTACTAAAGGTAGAGTCTGAAGACTGCTGGCACACAGTGGCAGCCCTGTGCCCTGAGTCAGCCTTGCCAGTCCTCTGTGTGCCCGGGAGGAAGCAAGGAAAGGGAACACAGTACATGGATCCAAAAGGGTGATGTCAAAATAAGTAAATCATAAAAACATGGCAAGGTGTGATGGCTCACACCCGTTAATCCCAGCAGTTTGGGAGGCCAAGGCAGGTGGACTGCTTGAGCCCGGGAGTTTGAGACAAGCCTAGGCAACACAGAGAAACAAAAAATACAAAAAATTCGCTGGGTGTGGTGGAGTGCGTCTGTATTCCCAGCTACTGAGGAGGCTGAGGTGGGAGGATTGCTTGAGCCATGAGCGCACCACTGAACTCCAGCCTGGGTGACAGAACAAGACCCTGTCTCAAAAAAAAATAATTAAAAAATTAAGTATTAATTAAGTATAATTGTAGTAGATAAAGAGATGACACCAGCGGGAAAATGTGAGATTTCCACACATCTGGAAGCACATGCTTAGCAAAAGAAACTAAATGCTTACACTACTTAAATTGTAAAATGTAAAGATGTCACTAATTTCAGAGAAGCATTACATCTATCATTCCCACATAAATATCTTTCTCCGAATTTTCTTATAATTATTGTGGTGAGAGACTGCAACAAGAATATATTTGCTACCAGAGGTCTCCTAATAAATGAAGTGGAAGATGAATGTTTTCACAATCTTTCATGGTTGATACTGTTCTTTCATGATTGATATTGTGTACAACCATTACCTACCCTTTTCCTTAAAAGGTTTCTTCCCTCTCAAACTTTAACCCTTCCTCAATCAAATTAAACACGGGGATAGAAACCTATGTCATGATTTTAGGAGTCAACTATTGAAAGACACATTTGATGTATTATAAAACCTTAAAATCCTGAAACAGATTGTTTACTTTCCACATTATCTGTTTCACTGATAATTATGCTGTTTAAAATAAAAGCAGTTTAGCAATCTGTTACAATAATCTCCTGTCTTAGGAAAATGTCTAATATGTATCCAAACAGGGAATAACCAAAGAACTGGTTTTAGATGTTTTATTGGTGGTTTTTCAAAACATTCTGCTGCACAAACCCTGGAAGAAAATGCAAACTCAAGAATATCTAAAGACATGTATACACTTGCCTTCTGTGCAACATTTAAGCATTTGTCTGTGACTCATCTCTTTCTCCCTGCGGTCTCACATATGCGTAGAATGTAGTAAAGAGGAAACACCATAGCTATGGAATCAGCAAGACCTGTGCTCAAGTTCTAGATCAACTGCTTACTAGCTGTGTAACTGTCACAGGTTACTGAAATTCTCCCATCTTTAATTTTCACCTATTTATAAAATTGAGATATTCTTATCTCACAGATTTTTATATGTGAAAAAGTAATTCATTCTGGCCAGGCATGGTGGCTTACACCTGTAATCCCAACACTTTGGGAGGCCATGGTGGGAAGATCACTTGAGGCCAGGAGTTCAAGACTAGCCTGGGCACACAGTAGGACCCTCATCTCTACACAAACAAAAAATAAAAAAATTAGCCAGGCATGGTGGCGCACACCTGTAGACCCAGCTACTCAGGAGGCTGAGATAGGAGGATGGCTTGAGCCCGGGAGTTCAAGGTTACAGTGAGCTGACTGTTCCGCTGTACTCTAGCTTGGGTGACAAAGCAATACTCTATCTCTAAAAAATAGTAACTTCTTCATTCTTGAATGCTTTAAAAAAAAAAAAAAACAACAACTCTTTCCTTTTGTTTCACTAACATTCACCCTATGTTGTCTTGGTGATCCAGTTCGGTGCTTTTGGCAGTTTCTGTGCCAAAATATGTGAGCTTCCCCAAGCTCAGCAGCACCCCATACCCCGCTGCTCTTAGTAACCACCACTCACAGATCCCACGCCTCATCCTCTTTACCTCTTTCGTTTTGACAGTGTCACAGTCCACTCAGAAGATGGCAGTTCAGTAATATTCATAAAAAGGAATAAAAAGACACAGCATGGGGTGCAATGATGGAGCAAAATTTATCAAACATACCGCAGGGGGGCTTTAAAACTCTCCTAAAGGAATCCCTACCCACTGAGAACAGATTCTATGAACAACTGCATGATCAAAACAAAACCCAACAACAGCCTGTATAAGCAAAAGAACGTTCCTGTTTCCCAAAACTCCTGTAATCATCATCCATAAAAGGTCTCAGAAAACATTTATATTGGTAATACAATACACAATAAGCAAGAATAAGTAGGATTTTTTTTATTTAAAAAAATGGTATTTATTATCCAGAAGAAAACAAGAGATTTTCATAATCAGGAATCGACTACTGTAGTATACTCATTTTACCTAGTTATTCCCTCCTGTAACTAAGACAATATGAATAATGAAAACAACAGCTCTATAAATACTTTCCAAGAAGACTGATGATTATGGTTAAGTGGTATTACTCCAAAATTTAATACCAGTTGTTTACATTTGAGCAATTTATTAAGTGAAGACACACTATGGCGTAAAGTATCTATCTAATTATGAGCCTTTAAAATTTGTTAATAGCAATTCTGCTCAAATTCAGAATAACTGTACTTCCGTTTTTCTTATCTGCCAGATTTTATAAGAGGATACTACCTCTGAATTATTTGCATTTATTAGTTATACAGCCAGGAAAAACTTATTAGAGGTTTTGATAAAAATTTCAAGATAGATCATACAAAATATTCTACTACAGAACTTAATTTTTTTTCCTATAGGGCTTTTCCTGATAAGTCCAAAAATATTAAAAGTAATGAGACTTATTCATCTCTTGACAGGAATCAAACAATTATGGGATCCTTACCTCAATCAATAGTATCTACGTGCATAACAACATGCTAAGTACCAAAGAGAGATACAATGGAGGAAATGCCTTGCTCTTTACTCTTAAAGAGCCTCCACATTTACTGAGGCATCATAACTGGCAAAGGCACAGAAGCCGATGTTAGAGGGTGCCAATGCAAAGAGCACTTAGAGACTGAAGGAGGGAGGAGAGCAGGACGACGGTCAAGGTTCAGTGTGAGCTGGAGCATACATGAAACCCCTGAAACTTGCCCAGGCAGGAGGAAGGGGGGGTACATAAGTTGCCAGCATAAAAACAGAACAAAGACTAAAACTCTTCTCCTGAACTCTTGTAAAATAAAGTAAGACGATATGTAACAGAACCTTCAACACTATACAAATTTAAGAAGATCAAGTTCGGAAAAGATCTCATCTGTAATGAGAGAAGGGGCAGAATATTCAGGTAGGAATAACATGTATTTAAAGAGTTGTGTGAATGAAATCTCTCTTCCACACCCCACCAGTCGGAAACTCTCCTCCACTTTGATTCGTTTGATTTAGTAAAACCTCTTTTCTTAGAAATGTAAACACGCCACATAAGAAGCACTCACCGTGTTATGGTATAGGCTAATGGTTTCCTTCCTACCCCTGAGAATTGTCAGTCTACTGCAGGTTGTAGGTCTTTTAAGACTGGGGCAAAAGTGAAAGCCTAAGAAAGTCTTTTTCGGCAGTGATGGTCAAAACAGGTGGCCACATAGTACAGCCGCAAAGATGTGCCTCTCTCTCTCTCAGAGCTTGTGGGTGTCACTATATCCTCCTGAAATGCCAGTCCCACCACTCTTGCTCACCACCTTCTGAGCCTCAGGATTCTGCCAAAATTTCTTCCCCAGAACGCCTTCCCAGCCTTCTAAGACTGAGTTGGTGCTTTTTTTGAAGTTGCCATGGCACTCTCAGGTTACATCCATCTCAGCATTTATCATACTGTATTAGTAACTGGCTGTTTACTTCTAAGGCTTTCCTTTTGGAATGTGAGGTCTAGCAACTCCTGTGAATATGTCTGGCACACAGTAGATGTTTAACAGACTCAATGAAGGAAAGGGGGAAAAATGACAGGGAAATTAAGCCAAAACTGACATTAAAAAAAGTTTGTGGCAAAGAACTCTGTTTCATGTGGTAATATCCTGACTATGGTAATGTTCTATCTGTTCTTCCTATAAAAGAGGTAAACATAAAAACAAGACTAATTAGTTATCACAGATTTAGATTCCTCCATTGTCAGCTATGGTCTAGTTGCTTTCCTATTCCTAAATTAGATTATAATCTCTTTATTCCTTAATTTTCCTGCTTCTACACTATCTTTCCTTATTTTCCTTTTGTTAAATTCTAATTTTATGATTCAAAGAAAAGATACAATTCATAATTTCTGTTATCAATTTCTTAATTTTATTTTTAATGGCAGCTACTGGACTTGGGTAGAGCTTTCATTCTCTTTATTCACTATCATGAACATAACCTATTATCTTACTGTTGCTACATTTTCACTTAAACCTAATGTTTCTTTTTATTTCTTTTTATTACTTAGCTTCATTGGGTGTTCAGTCTTACAGAAAATGTTTTTTCCTGGCCGGGTGCAGTGGCTCACACCTGTAATCACAGCACTTTGGGAGGCTGAGGCAGGCAGATCACCTGAGGTGGGGAGTTTGAGACCAGCCTGACCAACATGCAGAAAGCCCATCTCTATTAAAAACACAAAATTAGCTGGTTGTGGTGATGCATGCCTGTAATTCCAGCTACTCAGGAGGCTGAAGCAAGAGAATAGCTTGAACCTGGAAGGCAGAGGTTGCAGTGAGCCAAGATGGTGCCATTGCACTCAGCCTGGGCAACAACAGTGGCGAAACTCCGTCTCAAAAAAAAAGAAAGAAAATGTTTTCTTCTTCCTTTTCTCTTGA
>PVKP010037789.1:0-21387 GCA_004027715.1 Plecturocebus donacophilus | reverse complement strand
ACCCGCCTCGGCCTCCCAAAGTGCTGGGATTACAGGCGTGAGTCATCACGCCCACCCTGGACACTTAAGTATTATGTCGTAACACTGTGTGTGTGTGTGTGTGTGTGTGTGTGTGTGTGTGTGTTATGTATCTGTAAACATTAGAACTCATACATTAGTCTAGATAAACATTCAGAACTCATACATCCATCCCTCCATCTACTCTGTCACCCAAAAGAATCGGTTTACATTTTTTGGGAGAAGAAGAAACTTGGGTTTAGAGACAGGTTTTTTTTTTTAAATTTTGCAATTTCAGCATGATAATTATTTGACTTTTGGTATCCTACTCAACTTCTTTATATCTTATTATTATCACATATAAGAAAAGGATAAATAGTACCATTGTAGAGTGAACAAAGATATATTTATCATACTTTGAATGAGAATACTTCTTATATTATGGAATTTTTTAAATGTTTCTGTGCCTGGGGCCCAAGCAACCATTTCTAACTACCATTTGGCTTCTCAGTTCCATTGCAGTGATGTACTGTAAGCAGTTTTAAAATTTAGTTAACTATACTTCTTAGAAAGCATTTGTTTTCTGCTTTTATAATAACCTATCTGTAACAAACCATGCTTTGTAGTTATGAAATGACATCAACTTCCGTAGTTTCATTGTCACTCTCTGTCTGCCAGCACAAAGCAATGTAAGAAATAAGTAGACAAACCAGAACACCAGAAAAAGCCAAAATATTTTTACTGTAAAGGTTTCTCACTACAACTCTCAGGATAGAATATAATTAGATACAATAATAATAATAATATAATGTTATAAATCCTGACATTCTCCAATAAGCTAATCAACTTAGAAGTTAATATACAGTATTTCCTTTCTTCTTGCAACTATAACAACACATCAGGAATAGGTAGATTTAACTAGATTAGTTTTAAAAAAAAGAGTGCGAGAAGAACCAATAGGTACAATGAGAAATGACAATGATGACAATGTTACCGATCTCATAGAAATAAGAAAAGATCCTCAGGGACTATTATGAACACCTCTATGCAGACAAATTTTAAAAAAATCTGGAGAAATGGATAAATTTCTGGAAACATACAACATCCCAACATTAAACCAGGAAGAAAGTGAAAACTTGAAAAAGACAGTAACAAGTTTTAAAATTGAATCAGTAATAGAAAAACTGCCAACTAAAAAAGTCCTGGACTAGATGGATTCACAGCTGAATTCTGCCAGATGTTCAAAGAATAACTGGTATCAATCATATTGAAACTATTCCAAAAAATTGAGAAACAGGGGCTCCTCTCTAACTCATTCTAAGTAGCCAGCATCTACCTAATACCAAAATCTGGTAGAGATAAAACAAAATAGGAAATGTTCAGGCCAATATCCCTGACAAACATATAGACAAAATCTCTCAAGGAAATATGAGCAAACCAAAGCCAGCAACACATTAAAACACTAATTTGTCATGATCAGGTGGGCTTCATTCCTGGGATGTAAGGCTGGCTTGACATATGCAAATCAATAAATGTCATTCACCACATAAACAGAATTAAAAGTAAAACCATATGACAATAGACACAGAAAAACTTTTGATAAAATCCAACATTCCTTCCTGATAAAATCCTTAGCAGACATGGTATCAAATGGCCATAACTCAAAACAGTAAGAGCCACCTATGACAAACCCACAGGCAGCATCATACTGAACAGGCAAACAATGAGCGGTTTCCCTTGAGGCCTGAAACAACGCAAGAGGGCCCACTCTCACCACTCCTATTCAGCGTAGTACTGAATGTCCTGGCCAGAGCAGTCAGGCAAGATAAATAAAAGGCATCCAAACAGGAAGAATGAAAGTCAAACTATCTCTCTTCACTGTCTATATGTTTCCATATCTATAAAATTCTAAAGACTCTGCCAAAAGGTTCCTCAAAATAACAAATGATTTTAGTAATATTTCAAGATACAAAATCAATGCATAGAAATTAGTAGCATTTCTATACACCAATAACATGCAAGCTGAGAGTCAAATCAAAAATATAGTCCTATATACAGCAGTCACAAAGAAAATGAAATACCTAGGAATGTGGTTAAGGAGGTGAAAGAGCTCTTCAAGGAGAACTACAATACAATCTACAGATTCAATGTTATTTCTTATTAATCTACCAACATAATTTCTCACCAAATTATAAAAAATATTCTAAAACTCATATGGAAGCAGAAAAGAGCCAGAATAGCCAAAAGAATCCTATGCTAAAGGAATAAAGCTGGAGGCGTCACACTACCCCACTTCAATGTATACTACAAGGCTAAAGTAACCCAAACAGCAAGGTGGTGACATAAAAACAAACATATAGACCAAAGGGACCAAATAGAGTACCCAGAAATAAAGCCACACACCTACAACCACCTGATCCAACCAATGGAGAAAGGACTCTCTATTTAATAAATGATGCTGAGATAATTTGCTAGCCATAAGGAGAAGAAATAAACTGAATATTCACCTTTTACTGTGTACAATAATTAACTCAAGATGGATTAAAGACCTCTAACTATAAAAATCTTAGAAGAAAATCTGGGAAATACTCTTTTTGACATTGTCCTTGGCAAAGAACTCTTGGCAAATTCCCTCAAAGCAATTGAAATAAAAACAAAAATTAACAAGTAACTAGTACCTAATTAAAGAACTTCTGCACAGCAAAAGACACCTGTCAACAAAGTAAACAAATAATCTACACAATGGGAGAAAATACAAATTATGCATCTGATAACGGTCTGAGACCCAGAATCTGTAAGAAATTTAAATCAACAAGCAAACAAACAAAAGAAAAAACAAAACAAAACAAACCGAACTCTATCAAAAAATGGACAAAGGATATGAACAGACACATCTTAAGAGAAGACATAACAGTGGCCAAAACCATGAAAAAATGTTCATCATCACTAATCACCAGAGAAATACAAATCTACACCACAATGAGATACCATTCACACGAGTCAGGATGACTATTATTAAAAAGTTGAAAAGTAACACATGCTGATGTAGCTGTAGAGGAAAGGGAACATTTATACACTGCTGATGAGAATGTAAATTAGTTTAACCACTGTGGGAAGCAGTTTGGAGATTTCTTAAAGAACTTAAAACAGAGTTTCCATTTGACCAAGAACTCCCATTTCTCTGTCTATACCCAAAGGAAAATAGATCATTCTAACGAAAAGACACGTGCACTGACTTGTATGTTAATCACAGCACTATTCACAATCATAGGAAAGACACAGAATCAACCTAGGTACCCATCAATGGTGAATGGATAAAGAAAATGTGGCACATACGTGCCATGAAATATTATGCAGCCATAAGAAAGAATGAAATCATGTCCTTTGCAGTAACATGGATGGAGCTGGAGACCATTATCGTAAGAAAATTAATGCAGGAACAGAAAATAAAATACCGCATCTTCTCTCTTATAAAGTAGGGTAAAACACCAAATACAGATAGACGTGGAGATTGGAACAATAGACATTGAGGACTATTAGAAGGGGGAGAAAAGGAGATGTGGGCTGAAAAACTACCTATGGGTTACTATGCTCACTACCTGGGTGATGGGATCATTTGTACCCCAAACCTCAGCATAATGCAATATATCCATATGATGAGCATGTACATGTACCCCCTGAATCTAAAAATTGAAATTTAAAAAGTAAAGAAACTTATGTATGACAAAAAATAAACAGGAATTATATACATTTGTATGTATATATAGATTTCACTGTATAATCATTGTTATACATCCACTTAACTCTAAACACATACAACTGTTTTTACATTTTGCACTGTTTTGTCATTTACAATCCCAATTCATTTGTGATGAATTTAGATATATATGGGTATTAATTAAACATTTTAAAGTATTGTACTATTTCTGAAAAGCAATCTTCTCTGATAAATATTAGTTAATAAAATATTCTAATTAGAGGAAAAAGTAGTATTTTCTGAATCACTTCTCATAGAGTAACAAAAAACCAATATGGGATTTTAACTTTCATTTTTGCAGAACTTATACTTTCTATATAAAAAAAATTATTATTTATATGTCCTCTCCAAAATAAACACATGAAGTTTTCTTCTTTTAAAGATAACATTACAAAGGAAGATTGTTGCTTAAAACATAAATTAATGTATTTATTGATAGCTATTAGAATGCTCAATTGCTTTGAGTTCTGAACAAAATTACTTAATGTGACTGCTTTTCTTTCCCACTTTGGGGGAGGATGCCACCCAGGATTCTGTATCAGGATAAATGAACTGTTTGGTAGATTTAATTAACTAATTCTTAGTGAAAGTTTCACATATAGAACAGGAGCTTTAACACATTGTTTAGTGTGAAAGTCTGTGTCATTTTGGCATAGTCATCAACCCAGCTTATTCTCTACGCACTATTTCCTCCCACTCCCACAAACTATTCAGAGCATTCTTACTCTCTGCTCTGGCCTTACCAGACTTTCTTTTGTTTCCAGAAAAGACAATAATTTTCTCTCCACTGGGCTTCAGCTCATGTTCTGGTCTACACCTAGAATACTAAGACATCATCAAAACCTAAAAATAAATCACAGCTTCCCTCTCCAGGCCAGCTAAGGACACATCCCTGTGATGTTCTCTCCTGTGGGAATGAGGCTCTTCCTCTACCATTCTTTTGAAGCATTGTGGTTATCTCCAATATACCACATCCCGCCTTCTATGGTAGGTAGTATGTGCTTTTACTGTGCTGCTACAATCTGTATAATTCAGTTTTAAAACTTACAAAGGTTGACATTCAATACATGCTTTTGGAAAAATAATGTAAATTCCATTTTCATATAACTGTAAAAATTGGAGGTAGGAGCTTTAAGTAAACAATGTAAAATCACATTTCTAATGATGAATCGATAGATATAAACTTCAATTTGCCTGGCAATCAGCCCTTTAAGCCATCTTATATTGTCTTCATCTTGTATCTATTTTCTCACAGCCTGTGCATATTTAGATTTCTCTTCTTATTAAATCTTTTATAACAATCCTTACTTCCAATAAAACTAAGTTGATAAGTTTGTAAAGAATATATGTAAAAAGTTTCATTTCATATTATGTATATTGTTGACCTGTGCTGCTACTCTCATCACTGGCTACTGAGTCTTATTTTTAGGATTACAATGTACATTTAAAAACTAGGTGATAAATTAACAAGTCTCAGCAGAAAAATAAATGATCAGGAAAAGTTGTTCAGATAAGTGTATTATTCTTTGGCTAATCTATGTGTCTCAATTTCATACTGAGAACATTCCTTTCACGCTTGCATAATATTCTTGATATTGCACTCTCTCTAAAGAAATATTAATAGTTATCTATGAAAATAAAGCTGGTTCATATACCCTGACAGTTTTCTACACTGCTAATTATAAGCATAGAAGAATCTAATAGTGAGTAATTTGAAAGAGAGATATATTTAAATTTAGTCTTTCTCAAAATTTATATTTCAGACTTTTTTTTTGAAATATTTCATGTATTTCCCTTCGTAAATCTGATTAACTCCTTAAAATTTACAGTAAAAACTTATAATTCTTTATATATCTATAGTGGTTTATGTTTTAAGAATATTCAATATATAAATATAACAAAAATAAATAATTATATAAAATATTTACCTTCAGAATATTCCATATATTAAATGAAGTCTAATATGACATATATGACTACTATATATTTTATTATATTTATATATTATAGAAATATATTTCTATTCTCTTTGTTATATTAAAAATACTAATTATGTATTTATTATAAACATTTATATTTGAATATTTATATTTTATTTATATTTATTTGCTCTATTATATACTATTATATAATTGTATGTAATATACATTATGTGGTATGTGTGTGTACATGTACGTATATACACATACATATTCTGTGTTGTCAACCTATGAAGTAGGGAAGTAGGTGTTGTGTCTTGTTTATAAGTGAAGAAATAATATAAAAGGGAAGTGACTTTTCTAAGGCTAGAAACTGTTGATCTAGGGCTCAGTTATCACTGTAACTAGTTCAGTATATTTTTCCTATTGTATTATCTTGCAATTACTTAAGAAATTCTAACTAATTTACTCCTTCCTGCAATAGTACACAAATGGAAACTGCTACTTAAAGTTAGATTTCTACAAAGCTCTCATACCTCACGTCAGTCCCGTGAGGTAGATTATTGTCACTTTCCCCATTTAGAGATGAGTAAGACATAGAGATTAAAGCAGCATTCAAAGTTAGGCTAATGAACCACAGAATGTGCATCCTCATATGCGTTGAAATCACTATCTATGAGCTGTGTGATCTTTTCCAAGTTACTTTATTATTCTGAGGCCTATTTTATGATTTGTAAAATTAATGAAGTAATAGCATGTAAGTTAACAGATGTCCATAATAATTAAATATGTTTAATGTGCTTAGAAAATTATCTGGAAAAGAATTAGTTGTTTTAATAAAGATTAATTTTACTGCCTTTTCAGTCAGTATCTCTCATGTATTCATCAATAATAAACAGTAAAATAATATATGAACTTTTTAAAAAAAATCAAAGGTATGTCAACTAACCTTATCTAGTCCTTTAGACTAGCTTGTGCCCTAGAGGAAATACCATGTCATCTCTGAATTATGTCTATAATGAGTCCAGTGTTCAATACATAAAACTGACATAAAGTAAGCCTGACACAGTTAAAATTAAAAACCAATGTGAGGCAACATTATATTGTAACTATCAACTTCTCTAATAACTAAAGAGACATTTTAAATAAATAATGTATTTACTATTAACAAATATTCTGTGATGTTTTAAATAATATGTTTACTATTAACAAATACTTTATTTGTGAGAATTTAGAAAGAATTGATTTTTAAAAGGTAAAATCGATACATTTATTTATCTATCTTTGCATAAAAAAAACACATCCAAACTTAGATATTAGAAGCAGTACTTTATCATTATATCTCATACTTCTGTGGTTTACCAGGTTCAGCAGGCTGATTCTGTCTTGGAACCCTTCATGCACTGCAGTTATACGGTAGTTAGGTCTGGAATCACCTAAATCCTACTTAAGTCATATATCTTGTTTCTATTGGGATGTCTGGAAGTATTGAGGGCTAATTGATTATCTTCTGGCTCTCTTACTGTGTGTGTATGTGTGCGTGTGTATGTGTTGCTGTGTGTCTGTGTGTGTGTCTTTTCATGTAGTATATCCCATGGCTATTTGAACTTCCTCATACCAGGGTAATCAGGGTAGGTTGGGCTACATACATAGCAGGTGACCGGTGACCTCCCTTAAGGCAAGCTTTCTTAAAAAAGAAACGAAAAAAAGCTGCCAGTATCTTAAAGTCTGGAATGGAAAACAGATATATAATTATCTAATATTCTATAATCAAAGTAGGCCCAAAGTGTTCCCTGATTCAGGGGGAAGGAAAATAGATATCATCACTCAATGGGAGAAGGTCAAAGGGTTTGGGACCATCTGTAATCTGGCATAGCCATCTAAAAACATGTATTTCATAGACTTTCCACCATTTCTGTGCATGTATATTTTATATTAATAAAATAGTCTAAGAAGTAGGTTACTTAATAATAGAGAAAATATTTTCCAAATATTTAGCATTTAATGATTCTCTAGTATTTCATTAATGTATTTTTAAGAACTATCTCTTTGTTGCTAGTGTTGCACATTCTAATTGTCTATCATTCCTCACTCTTACAATCAACAGCATAGTGAACATCCTTTTAGTTTAAATATTTAAAAATTTCAAAGTAATTTTCATAAGAACTATCCTAAGAATCAAAATTACTGATTTAAATTCAATAAACATGCAAGTCTTTTAAAGCAACCATGCAAGTCTTTTAATGTGTGCAGTGAAATGTTTAAATGTGAATATTAAATTATAAATCCCAGAAGACATATTTTCCCTATCTAAATCAAAGAATTTCAGTAAAACCAGCTCACTGACACTGCAAAGAAAATTTTTCAGGATACCTTCATAGAGCATTTTGCAGAGACAGAATATTTAACATGTCCACAATCAAGCAATGTTAACGCTCAAAGTCTTTTATCATTTTATGTTTTGTCATGACTTATGTAATGGTTGTAATAATAAAATCACTGAAGAAGAAATCCAAGGTATTTTAGGTAGCATATTTCCATATTTCAAAAAAGAAAATTCTGGACAATAACAAACAAAAATACAAAGAATTCTCTACAGAAGAATATGAGTTGAGATGTACACATACAAAAGTAATCAATAAATTATTAAATTCATAGTTCTGAACAAGGCCAGAATGAGCAAAAGTGGAGCTGGAGATTTCCATTCTACAAACATCCAGCTCCTCATTGTGAGTGCATACTCCTACCCCAAATTAGAGTCATATGAAGACATAATAGTAGCTATAATTAAAAATGATAGGCAGTTTACTTTTGGTCAATCTTTTAGGACACTATTACATCCCTAAAAGTCATTTTCTGTGTAGAATACCATGGGAATATTTTGAGGAATTTTGAGAAATGAGATTTAGCTTTCTAACTTTGGAAACTACAATAACTGGTATATTTCAGTTATTGGAATATATAAACTGGAAACCATGACTACATCAGGAGACATATTGGTTGCACCAAATCTCTGGGCACTTGAGCCTCAATCTACAGAGACCAGCCTTTATATCATTATTGATCTCACATGTGGGGCAATTCTATAGGAACTAGCAAAGAATGCCAGGTCATAAATTTCTGAGTGTCACTTTTAGGTATGTGTGTGTATGTGGCTTTAGATATGTATTCAAAGTTCAAAGTTGAGCTTTTTCTAGTCTAATAGAAAGCATAAAATTATGCATAAATGCTTATATGAAATACTTATCAAGCTATATTTGTTTATTCTATATTGTGAGTTCTATCTTTCTTAACTGATATCTTATATTTTTATAAATATTTTAATTAAAAGAACCAATCCATGTCTTGATAAAGAAAAGAATCATTAACAGGGTTTACAAGAAACAGCCTAATTATATTTATAGGCTAACTTATGACATAGAGAATGGGTTGGGTAACAAGATTTACAGAATGATACAGATCTGAGATTATTGCTATTTAGATTTACAATTTTTACTTGTGAGAAATTTGTTTAATTACCTACAAAAAAGAAAATATATGGCATATTTTACACTGAATATAACTTTTCCATGTAAAATATTATTAAAATTAGGCCAGTCACAGTGGCTCATATGTGTAATCCCAGCACTTTGGGAAGCTGAGGCAGGGGATCACATGAGATCTGGAGTTCAAGACCAGCCTTGACAACATCATGAAACACTGTATCTACTAAAAAAATACAAAATTAGCCAGGTGTTATGGTGGGGACCTGTAATCCCAGCTACTTGGGAGGCTGAGGCAGAAGAATTGCTTGAACCTGGGAGGTGAAGGTTGCAGTGAGCTGAGATCACGCCATTGCACTCCAGCCTGGGCTACAAGAGCAAAACTTCATCTCAAAGAAAGAAAAGTATTAAAATTAATTAATACTAAATACATTTCTCAAAAGTCTTGTTTTCTAGTTTGTTTTTAATTTTGATGCTTTCATGTTCTGTGTAAGTTCTTCAAAGTCAACAATCAAGAAAGGCCAGAATGGAATGCTAAACTTCAGTAAGTAGCAATTTTTAATGTTTTGTGGATTGTCTTTCAGAGACTAGATACTGTAGTTCTTTTGTACTTTTGTCTAATTATTGATTTCCTAATTAGGGTTAAATAAAACAAATAGCAGCCAGAGATATATTTTCAGTGTTCACTTGACATAGATTTAAAGTTCTTTTAATCATACAATGACTTTGTTGGCTTTTTAAGGATCATTACATAAAACTTAAGACAACTGAGTCATGCAGACAAAACAATTAATGAGTAACTTGGCCAAGATTTCCACTGGCTGGATTAATCTGTATTACTTAGAATCAAGTCAGTTCTTTGTTCATGCGAATATTCAAAAAAATAAAGCAACATTCAAATTCATATTTTATTTAAAGTAATGCCTAACTTTATGTTTACACTAACCCTCTGGCAAAATGAGTCATTTGAATACGCAAGAAAAACAAAACAATAAATAAATAAATAATAAAGTTAAAAATATGTTGAAAATTCCAGCTTTAGACTTCAAAGCCATTTTAATTCATTTATAGATTAACAATAAAAGGGAATAAGACTCTTCATCTTTTATAGTAAGGCAAATATATTTAAAAAATAAGTCATCTATGCATTAGCAACTGGAAAAGAGTATAGATTGTTTCTCCTATTTCATCCACCAAAATATTTTAGTGTAAAATATATGTTGAATTTCTAATATAAAAATTTGAAAGTGGACTTAAAACATAATTTTACCTGGTTAAGGGTATGTGGACTCTTTCAAGATAACTTGGGAATAAAATTTTCAGTACTTAATTATTTATCCAGATAAAAACAACCAGCATTTCAAACAATTTATTTCTGTACACTGACTTTTTTTCCCTTGGCAGTGTGGGTAATAAAAGATGCTTATATTTACACATTTACAAAAACACTTTCTAGCCCTACACGTTTAATAAGTAGGTGAAGCAATATGAAGTGAAGAGATCATGCCATGCACGAAACCAACTTCTGTGATGTAACTCCACTCCAGCCCTCCATTTACAATTTATTTGAGGTTTTGAAACCTCAGTTTTTTCACATGTGAGTGGATTTCTATGAGAATGAAATGAAATAATAAGGGTGTAATATCAGTTAAACCAATTGGCACATACAAGCCTCACATAATTAAGTGTTCAATAAATGTTGCTTTTTAAAAACATCTTTCTGTATTGTAACTCATTTAGTCAACATATGAGAAAAATAAGTATCACAACTTCATCCAGCACTCCAAAAATTATTATATTCATAGTCAACTCTGTCTCTGTTTTCTCTATTCTTAGGTAAGGTCATAACACCAAATAGCTACCTTTACTTCTAGAGTAATTGATCAAATAAGTAACGTTCATTGAAACCGTAAAACATGAAAGGAACATACATACAAATAGGTAAAGATACTTCAGAATTTGTGTTGTAATTTGTATTAGTGTTAGGTTAACACTAGCTCCCATAACAGTTAACACCAAAATATCAAGATATTAATATAATTTTATTTGTTTTTCACCAACCTCTAATGGTTGGTGGGAAGAGGTTTGTGCTCTGCTTGATATATCGTCCTTTATGGATTCATTGATTCATTAGATGAAGACTATGCTTCTTCTTTAAATTTGTTTTTCAATATCTCTCTGAGAGTCATTCTCAATTCAGCAGGAAGGAAAAACTACAAAGACAGTATAGAGTATGAGATGTGTCAAGTTGTGTTATAATAGACGCGAAAAAGGCTTACATCACTTATCTCCATGTGTCAGTGGCCAAGGCTTACTCTTTTGATCATAACTAATTGCAAGGGATACTAGTATAACCGAATTCTGGGGAGCGGGGGAGGCTCAGGGACCAATGTTCTTTTCCAGGCCCTTGGTACCTCACTCACCCAAGAATGGGAGAGGGGACCACGCCGTGCATGGTGAGGGATAAGGTAGATATTGGACCTGAAAGAGTTTTGCGTAAAGTGATTTATTTAGGCAGAGAAAGAGAAAAAGGAGAAAGAGAAAGAGCTTCCATGAGGTCATGGAAGGGGATCCAGATATGGAGTCCAAAGAGGTGTGGAAGAAGGGGACATTTAACCAGGGAGGAATTCCTGCCCCCTTTAAGTTTTCTGGGCCTATGAAGAAAGTTTCTTTAAACTTCGCTGGAGTGATTGATTTTTGATCTTTCCTGTGCACGCCAAAGTTTAAACAAAGACCTTTGGTCCCCGGATGGGGAGGTGGGGGAGATATGGCACTGGGAAGATCTTGCCTTTGAAACTACCCTCGTCTCCTTTTGGCCCTGGGAAAAGAATACATTCCCTCACTAGGACCAAAAGGAAACTTGTTTCTGGACCTGCTAATTTATCTGTTCCTTAAAAAGTCATAATTGAATACATAGTCAATATATAGTCTTTTTGTATGGTTATGTGTATAACATACTATTTAAATATTTTATATCCATATATTTGTTACAAAATGAGAAGCTTTTGTCAGGGCATGTTAATCATCACAGTGAATATGCAGTATTAAATGATAGCTGGTATTACAGGCACATGCCATCATGCCCAGCTAAGTTTTGTATTTTAAGTAGAGATGGGGTTTCACCATGTTGGCCAAGATGGTCTTGATCTCCTGACCTCCTGATCTGCCCCCATCAGCCTCCTAAAGGGCTGGAATTACGGGCGTAAGCCACTGCACCCGGCCTGCAGTATTGAATCTTAAACCAGTATTTTGATTAAACAAATGCACAACCTAGATTGTGACATATATATATATAAAATGTTGGGAATCCAGTTAATAACATTTATAATCTGTGTTATATAAATGCAGTACTTCCCATTATTGATGATAGTTTCTGCTGTGAATGAGGGGGAATAAAACATTAGATGCAAAATAGTAATTTTGCCAGGCCTTAGTCCAACTGTAAGCACATTTAAAAAGATTCTTAGGTTTGAGATATTAATTTAATAAACAAAAGGGATACTTATATGATAATTAAGAACAAAAGTTTAATATTAAAAAATGAAACTTTACTTCATCTACATTATCTGATATATTTCAGTATTTTACTCATTCACATAAAATTTATTGTGCAAAGGTTGTAACAGTTTTTTCAGATAAAATATTTCTGAGTTCAAAAGGAATATGTTTGAACATAGAAAATAAAATTTATGTTATGTTGCTATGTATGAATATTCTTCACTAAATTTGGTATTGAACAATTGAATTGAGATCTTACATTAGTTAACATTTTAATTCCCACAGTTTAAGATTTAAGAAACTATAAGGAATTTAATAAAGAGACAAAATATGATTCAAGGGTTATAAAGAGTTAAGAAATTTGATGGAAATTGCTTAAAATAGAGAAAATATTACATTATTCTATTAAACATTCTAGGTTCTTTGAGGAGTTTAGATGATATTAAATACATGCTCAATTTTTATAAAGTATATATTACCTATCATTCAGATTATCTGCAAATCAAATGCAGGTGAATACTAGAAATTTCTTCACTAAATATGATTCATTTTGAGGTTGTATATACAATTAATTCATAAAGTTTTAAATTTAAAATCAGAGACTAAACTAGATGTATTTGAAGTCCTACAGTCCATTCATTTAAAACACACTTTCATCGAAATTGGAAACCCAGAACTTCATATCTAAATGAAAATCATAGCTTAGGGAAGAGATACACACACACACACACATACACACACACACACACACACGCACGCACACACACACACACACAGAGTGGTGTGGAGAGAGAGAAAGAGATAGAGAAAGAGAGAAAATATAATACTATTGGAGAAAATATGCATCTCATCCCCACTGTCATCATAAAGATCTTCATGAAACTTGATAACAATAATCATTTTTTTGCATTTCTTAACTTTCAAATATATCAGATAGTTGTTATGGATTTCTAATTTTGCACACTAAAAAATTATCTTTTTATTATTTTAAAATATAATATTTTTGGCATTCTTGAGAACAGAAGCTATTGTAAGTAGACGTTAGTTTCAATACAGTCACCTTATGTAGTTATTCAGACTACAGACATTTATTTTACCATACAAGCAGGAATCTCCTCAGATGGAGAAGTGAAAGAATTACAAAACTGTGTAAAAATAAGAGTCTGTGGTATTATTACTACAAAGAAAAATATGTCAAGAACCTTTGAATTGTGAGAATGTTCGTATTAAAATATCACTTACAAAATTATATTGTATTATCTTCCTTACTCATTGTATTCATTCTCTTTTCCAACTCCCCCATCACCTTTTCACATCCTTGATGAAGTCATAACTAAGTTTCCGTTTACTAGGTAGAGAATAAACCAGTGGTAAAACTTTAATGATATTTTCATTGTTGTTGCTGGAAAGGGTGGTTATATCTGAAATTATAGGAATTCAGTTTTGTTTTAAGTTTTCTTGAAGCTGATAAGAATTTATTAGTTATTTTATGTTCTAAATACTTATTATTTGTAATAAAATAATACTGCTTAGAATTTATTAAGTAATATTTCAGACATCACATAAATTTTTCATAAAGATATAATGTTAAATGGAAAACGATGAATATTTACCCCAAAGCCAGTTCAGGATTCAGGGATATCAGTTTTAATAACAAAAATGTAGTTTTTATGCAAATTGAAATATTTCCCTGAGATTGGTACATCTTATCTCAATAATTAGCTTAATATGCTTGAAAAACAAGAATATTTTGATTTACATAAAATAGTTGCTGGTTATGAGTGTTAATAAATAGCATTTTAAATAATTATAGATTTCATAGCTTTTCTAAAAGGTTAGTTTCCCTTATCCTTGAGTTATTACTTTACCAAGTTTTCTCCATTAATAATGTCTTAGTTTTCTTATCAAATAATTCATAAATTTTGTATAATTTCTGATCATGATGAATAAAAATCATTTTATGTAATAATACTGTAGGCTCAGGATAGCATAAAGTATTATTTCCTTGTTTTTTGAGATCAAAAAGAGATTATAATTAAATTTTATATCAAGTAAACAAGAATGCATTTCATGAATTTCCTTAAAACATCAAACATTTATGAAGAACACTTAGTAACTTATTAAGAACCCAATCGAGTATAAGGATTACACAATAAAAATATATGAATTAATTAGACTATATTTTCCCTATAATATTTGCCTTAATTTATATCATATTAGTGACTGACTTCAACTCATAGGGGAACAATTATTATACATATCCTTTACGAAATTCTGATGATTTGAAATTCATTTGTGTTAGCTTCCAGATAGAAGAAGGCTGTGTAAAATGTACACTTAAATGAGAAACAAAGAAAAAACAATAAACTCACTAATGTTTCTCTCATATGGAAAATATTTGTGATATTCCTCCTTTTGTTTTTATCTTAGAAATCAGCTTTTTTTTCTCTTTTGCAATTTCTCTAACAATGAGACTGAATCATGGAGCCTTAGTTAATTACCTCACATATGTAGGCTCTCCCTTTCTAGACCTTGTTTGTACTTCCTAGAAACAAGGGGTGTGAGATACTATAAGCCAAATAAAAATGAGAAGAAAGTCAATATGAGGAGACTTGAGAGTATTTCCTGGTGAAATCCTGAGAACCTACATCAAAACAGTGTAACTGTGGCATTATGAAAAGGCAAGCAGGGCACATTGAGGCAGAGATTAAGAGATTCTGGCTTCTCATCTTTTTCTCAAGTCTTGTGTAAAACATAAGGAATCCAGTTTCTTTGGAGAAAGGTAAGACATAGCTGGGATATGAGAGAGAGACAGTTGATCTTCATATGATAATGAAGTTGGAAATGAGAAGACTTGGAGTCAGAATCTGTGGAGGGTACAAATTAACCAGGAACTATATATTAATAGAAGACTTGCCTGGGAAAATGGTATTTGGAGGAGCAAAGGGGACAGACTGGAAGATTAGTGTGCCCTGACTACATCCAGATGAAAGGCCACAAATTACAATAGCTGTAAACAGTTTTATTGGAAGCAGCAATGATAGAAAGCATTGCCTAGAGGCCAGGAATGTGGAGTGACCTCACAAAAGAGTAAACAGGAAACAAGGATAGTACAAATGACTAGTGAGGTTATATATGTTTTCCTTTGTCCCTACATTCCAGCTTTGGATAACTTGGATCTTTTGAATGCCTCTGGGTTTTAAGATTAATAACTTTTGTACAAAAATGAAAAAAATTTAACCACTATCTTTTTGAGCATTTCTCCTTGCCCTTTCTTTCTACATTCCTGTTTAAAGCTGATTTGAGACTTGTTGAAATATATCAGAGCATCCTTCATATAAACTTCTTCCACATTTTCTGTTTTTCTGAACTGCATTCTATATAATTTATCTATCATAAAATGAATTGTTTTTTCTTTTAACTGTGTCTAATCTGCTAGCTAATCTATCATCGATTTTTAAACTTTGCACCATTATGTTTTTTAAACATTTCATTGAAAAAAATCTTCTTGTTCTATTCTCAGAACTTTAACTTTATATACTAATATTTCAGCGGTACTAAATATGTTTATTTTATATTTATGTCTGATGATTGCAGTATCTAAAGTCTATTGGATCTATTTCTACTATTTCAGGGAAATAGTTATCTTAGAATGTTTAGGTATAAGATTTACTCTGAATTTACTCAGTACATTGTAAATACAGTAGTAAGTGAAACATGAATCATATTGTTCATTTGTTTTTTACTGTTTCTCTCTTCACTTGCTATCAAAACCTATTTACTTTTCCTTAGTCCTTGCTAATTTTACCCCTTGCATTAGTTTGTCTATTTTTCTTCTCTTTTCTTTTCTTAACACTTGTTCCTTCCATTCTCACAATTTACCTGCCTCTTCATCTGGACCATTACCTTATTTTATATATCTGTAATTTAAAAAGAAATTACAAAATGTTCCAAGGGGATTGAATAAATAACCTGCAGGCCTGTAATTGTTAAAAGGGTACATGTCTCAGAGGAACCAAATAAATAAATTTGACATTTCTTTCTAATAGTCAGTCTGGTCTAACACTGACTTTTCCCCTATCTTAAAATAAATAGCTCAGCATTCTGGCTTCTCCACACACACACAAATTAACCAGTATTTATGAAAATAGAAGTTTTCCAGGCCTTAAGATTTTCTGTGTTCCTACGACAGATCAGTAAGGAGTAACAGAAGTCATGTTCTTTATGTATTTACATATCAATGTCATTTTCTCAACATTTATCTAATATTGTTAGAAGAAAATAAAAAAATACTAGGTGATGATGATTTGAATTTTCTGGAAGTATTAAGGATATATACTATCCTTACATCACTCTTCCTTTACATAATGCTGCAGATGAAAAATGCTGTTCAAAATTTCATTGTTAGTTTTCATCCTAATGAACTGGTGTTCATCATCTCTACAAAAAATGAAAACTAGATAACTGTTTAAGTTATCCTTTTGTGCCTTTTTTTCCCCTGTGGAACGTAGAGACACATCTGAAGCTCATGCATAAAAAAAGACATTGTGATGTATGTTGTGTGAGTGTGCTATTTTCTCCTTTGACAGTGAATTTCTATTTTTGTTTTACTATCTCATTTTCCATAACTTTATGAGAAACCAGCAGGCTTAAAACTTTTGCACAAAGAGAGTGCACATATAAATATAAATCAGCTTGTAAATGAGTGTCTGCAAATAAGTTAGAAGTTTCTAAAACTTAAAACAATCCCACATGCATTTGATATTTTCATGACAAAAATTATTGCTCTTAATGACTTTTTTTGACCAGAAATAAGCTGGACAACCTAAATATAAATTAAATTCTCTATTTATCTGTACAATGAAAATAAATATTAATAATTCAAGAATATTACACTCTATTATTTTTGTTATAGCATATTATTGGTCTCACATAACATTATAGAATTATGTTGGTTAGAATTAAAAATGCACACTAAAAAATATGAACATGAAACAATCCTAGAGACAAATTTCTATAAAGGTCCTGTTTTCTATCCGTCTAAATCCTGTAATTTTTATTTTAATCAAAATGTGATTAACATTACAGAAAATAATCTCATACACAAAAATATTGTTAACTATATGGGGAAGAGGTAGGGAGGTTTGATTTTATCTACTATTAATAATGAAAAATAGTTTTACATTTTATTTTATTTGAAGAAAGCACTATTGTTTAATTTGTGCATATCTGGTTTTCCACAGCCTATCAAATTTAGTTCTAGCTGTAAAATATGTAATTTAAAATTAAGTATTTTATATAGTTGAAAAATATTTATTTATTTTATAATATATAAGGTACAGTTTTTTTTTCTACTAACATCCAATAAGCCAGCAATAGTGCTATAGAATAAGGGAAAGAAATGAAATTCTCTAAGAGAAGTGGATCAATTGATGGCTCAATTGAGTCTAATTCATTCAAATTTGCTGATTCATTTGCTTTTTCTCTTTAATTTCTTTATTTCTTCACTTTATGCTTTATAGGCTAACTTAAGAAACATTCAGTTTTGAAATCTATATAATTAAATAATATTACAATGCTATAATGAGATATTTACATTATGATGATATCAATATAAATGGATTATGTTTATATCTCTAGGAATGTTTCATGTTCCTTTTTGATATTCAATTTTAATTAGATTATATTCCTGATGTAGTAAAAAATAGTCAAATGACCCATGTAACAATATGATTTTCTGTTAACTATAATATTTTAAATGTTTATATTGTCATAAATACAAAATATATATATATATATCAATTAATATTTATATGATTAAAGAAAGAACAAATAGGTACTTCCTAACTGATGGGAACTTATGTTTTGCCAAAGAAAAAAGAACATTGCAGACAAAAATTTCTCAGAAACCTTGGCATACAAAATATCAGTAGGCATTATGTTTCAACTCCTGAAGTACTCCTAATTTCTATAAAGAAGTGATTAACTATTTCATGTAAATTATTTCCAATAAGTTAAACTTATGTTATTGGATGTCGCAGATAAATCACTATTAATATACACTACAGAGTTTTCGATTTCTCTTTTTGTTTCCAAGATGGTGGATTAGAGACCATCAGCATGCCTCAGCCACTTAGAAATAACTAAATAGTGCATGAATTTCAACTCTGTGAGCTTTAAATAAAAAAAAAAAAAAGGGAGAGAATTCACTGGAAGACTCAAGGTCACATCAGATGCTGGGGAGGAAAAGATGTGCAAGTAGCCCTCACGATGTTTGGCTGATTATGTGGGTAAAAGCCTCAATATGTGAGAGGGGCAGCTAGTCTCCCTCTGTGTATCACCTTTTCAGTAGCGATCTTTGCAACCCAGGCCAAGGGAGAGCATCTGTTTCTCTAAGCCCACGAGACAACTCCAGGAGAGACAAAGAGACACAGAGAGGAAAAGACACTGGAAAAGTCTGCAGGCATCTTCTCAGACCCAAAACTGAGAGGAGGACGCAATTTTTAATCAGAGCTCAAAAAAGTCAGTCGTTGTTTGACAACCTGACAACCATAGCCACTGCAGACGTTGGCCTGGCCAGTATAAGACCAGAGATTGGAGTGCTTTCTCTGGAGTAGGGTAAGAGCCCCAACAGTCAGAATTGAGCAATGAATGTGGAAAGCACCACAGCAGCAAATGTTGGGATTAAGCTCTCTCCCATTGCCAAACTTGAGCAGGAGTAAATTTGCTGAAACTTAGGTTTCTTCTGAGTGGAATGGCTTGTAACTAGTGACAGCTTAGCAACCTCGATCCAGTCTGTGTGTGTCATTGGTCAGTTTGGGGAGACTGTCCCATTAGCTCTAAGAAGTGGGTAGAAGGTGAACTCTACTCTCTTAAGTGTCTAATCTTTGGTGTGGACTACCACTAAGAAGAGGGTAGCACAGCCTGACAGCACCAAAGGTGGTCAAAGGAAATGTGAATGTGGTGCCAGTCATGGACACAGAAAACAACAAAGCCACAATAACAACTTGTAGTGAGGGGGTCTCTTGCCCCCTGCCCCCATCCCCAGTAACTGCTGAAGACAGCAGCAGCTCTCCCATGGGGGCCCAGGAAGCATGGGTTGAAAGAGGTGCTTCTCAGGCTTCTCCAGCGGTTCCATCCCTGACAAAGACCAATGTAGCTGGGGAAGAATATTTTTCCTCCTTCTCCTATTACTCCACCCCTGCAGAAGGTGAAAAGAGTAAGCCTACCTGCCGGCTCTTACTCTGATGCATCATGTACTGGAAGTCATACTGAATTCCACCACCGCTACACCAAGCAACTATTGAGAAAGCCATCTGAAACCGATGAACCTGTACAGAACCCTGTACCTATGAAAGCACTCAGAAATGATGCCAATTGATCATTCACAAAATATGCCACAGCTATGCCCTTCAGAAAAGAGATAATAAACAATGAAAAAATTAAAGGAATAGCAAATTCAAAAAAAGTAAGCACCAGTTCCCTTGATTAAGAAAGAACCAGTGCAAGAACTCCAACAATACAAAAAGCCGGTGCTTCATTACCTCTAAATGATCCCAATAGCTCCCTAGCAGCAAATCTTAACCAGAATATAATATTTAAATGGCATCATAAAACAGAATAAGGATGGCAATAAATAAATAAATAAATAAATAAATGAAATCCAAGAGAAAGTTATAATCCAACACAAATGAAATGAAAAAAAGATCCAGGATTTGAAAGATGATACAACTATATGAAGACGGAACTAAACAGAACTTCTGGAAAAATTTATTACAAGAATTTCAAAATACAATTGATATTCAAAACAAACCTATAAGTTCCAAAATTGAATCACTAATAAAAAAGTTGCCAACAACAGACTAGACAAAACAGATGAAAAAATTTAAGAGCTCCAAAAATGTTTCTTAAAATCAAACAGATAAAAACAAAAACATGCGATTAAAAACTAAACAAAGCCTTAGAGAAATATGTGATGGGGTAAAGCAATCAAATATATTATTTATTGGAGTTCCTGAAAGAGAAGAGAAAGTAATCAAATTGAAAAACATACATGAGGATAAAATTCAGGAAAATTTCCCCTCTCTTGGCAGAGAGATTGACAGAAAAATACAGAAATATAGAGAACTATTATGGGATAGTATGTAAGACAACCATCTCCAAGAAACATAGTTATCAGACTATCCAAGGTCAGTATGAAAGAAATAAATCTTAAATGCACCTAGAGAGAAAAATCATATTACCTATAAAGGAAAATTCATCACACTAACAAAGGGCTTCTCAGCAGAAACTTTACAAGTCAGAATAGATTAGAGGCCCATTTTTAGCATTATTGAAGAAAATAAATAAAAGCCAAGAATGTCTTATCCTGCCAAACTAACCTTCTTAAGCAAAGAAGAAATAAAGTCTTTCCCAGACAAACTATCAGTAAGGGAATTCATTACCACCAAACAGCCCATTGAAGAGTTGCTTAAGGGCATTCTCAACATAGAAATGAAAGAATATTTGTTGACACAAAAGCACATGTAGAGCACGCAGCCCACAGACTCTATAAAGCTACTGTGCAGTCAAGACTAGAAAGCAATTGACAAACAACATTAAGATAGGACTAAAACCACACATATCAGTATTAATTTTGAAAATAAATTGTCTAAATTCTCCACTAAAATAACAGAGTGGCAAATGGGATTGAGGAAAAAATGACCTATCCTTCCACTCTCTTTGAGAGGCCCAT